>PVJC01004614.1:0-30678 GCA_004026665.1 Murina feae | reverse complement strand
TAGGTGGGTGCTTTCATTTACCTCATTTGGGGTAGAAGAAAGCACCTCACAGAAGGCCAATTTTGTAAAGAGAAAAAGTGTAAAGTGTCCAATTATGGAGAAAGTAAAATAGAAGCAGCATGATGACAGTGAACTGACTTTAAGCTCTTCCAATTCAGGAGGCAATTATGCTAGTGTGCTCTATTTAGGCTCCTGGGCATTTCTTCCTGTAGCCTGCCCTTGGGACTATACTTGAACTCCCACCAGCAGAGTTCAAAGACAGGGGACAGTAGGCGGTTGGCTGTGTGATGTAACCTGAAGGATGTGACAGGTGCGTTTGCCCCAAGATATCTGCCCTCTCATTCACCCACAACCGCCCCATCATGAAATTTCCACTTCTAGCCTTGTTTTTTCTGCCAGTCATGCATAAAGATGGGCTCTGTTAACACAAATTCATTACTTGTGAGGCATTACATCTTTAACTCAGTAATGATCACTTACACAGTGTCCCAGCTTACTTAGCTGAGCAGATTACATGTTTCCAGACAGAGCTCAGGGTTCTGAAAGAACATGATACTAGGCAGGTCTCTGTAATAGTGAGAGGATGGACGAAGGAAAGAAGGAAGTAAAGGGAACCATCCTGTTGCATACACTGAGCCTGGTATTGAGAAGGGAGAGGGAGATCAAGATCTGGAAGACAGCTCCACAGAGGGCCACTTAGAAGGATGCCAAGTAATTCAGGCAGTTGGAGGTTGTGGGAGAAGAGTTTGCTCCTTTTTCCCACATACTTGAGGTAGAAAGGATAAAAGTATATATAATGTTTGAAATTCATTCAAAAGTTTTATTGGAAAAGAGATCAGAATATAATGACTAAGATGGTTAAAATTCATCTTTGGGCCATCCACTTTTTAACCTGCAGGAATGTCACAACAAATTATCACAAACAGGATGACTTAAATAAACAGACATTTACTCTCTCACAGTTCTGGAGGCCAGAGCCCACAACCAAGAGGTTGGTAGGGTATGCTCTCTCTCAGACTCTAGGGGATAATCTAGGTCACCACAGATGTGCAATTAGCTTTGGGCATCTCTCCCTTGAGTTGGGCCTTGTCTGTACAATGGCCATATTCCATGCCTTTTTCTTATCTTTTGGTGTTGCCAGCAATTCTTGCCATTCCTTGGGTTACAGACAAACCAGTTCAAACCTCTGCCTCCGTTGTCACATGATAATCTCCCTGAGTGTCTCTTTTTCTCTTGTCCTCTTAAAAAGACACCAGCCATTGGATTACAGCCCACCCTAGTCGAGCATGATCTCATGTTTACTTCTTCAAAGATCCTATTCACAGGTAACTAAGTTTTGGAATTCAACACAAATGTCTTGGGGGATGTAAATGTTGGTTATCATTCTTCCTGAAGCCTTCCCGCAACTTAGATGTGACCTTTCACTGGAGGAGTAGCAGCCACTCCATTGAAGGAGGCAATTGAGAAAAACTCTTATCACTGTCATGTGCCTGAGCAGCTCCTGGAAATTTAGGGCCATATTCTTATTATGCTTTTCCATCTGCAGCTTTACTGGAGTCAGCACAGCCAAAAATTTTCAGTTTCACCCTTAGCAATAATCCAACACATGAACACAACAGGAAGATGTTGGCACAGATGCATAAAGGACCATTGTTAGGAAGAGGAGTGGCAGCCCAGGAATACGGAAAAAAGAGAGGAGCTAATCTCAGGGGCAAAGTACATTGCATGTTAAATCATCAATATCCATACTACCAAACAAAGGCAGGTTAAAAAGACAGGTTCTTGTTTTTAAAAGGTGCAATTGAACAGGGTGAGAATTTGGAATAGCAACTGGATATAATGAATATGTAAATATAGTTTTGATTCTATAAATTTTCCCATCTTTAATTTTTACTACACACACACCCAGGTTCCAAAGAAAGCAAAGAAACTAATTAATAGATTATTCATTGAATAAATGAAACTCAGATTAATCTATGGCACCCATTGAAAATGAGCCAGCATTAATACACCTACACATCCATGCCAACCAGGCAGCTGAGATGAATCAGTCCCTCAGTGTTTAGAATGTCAGCATTAGTAATGGAAGTTTCAGAATAACACTTTTTTTTTTTTAATTGTTGACACTATTACAGATATCCCCATTGTCCTCCATCTTTGCCCACTTTCACCAAGACCCTGCCCCCTCCCCTTCCTTCTGGCCATGATTACACAGTTGTGTGTGTCTATGCATAATGCATTTATGTTGTTTGGCTATTCTTTTCACCTTTTTTTCACCCAGTCCCTTCCGTCCCCTTCCCCTCTGACAGCTGTTAGTCTGTTCCATATAGCCATGCCTCTGGTTCTATTTTATTTGTCAATTTATTTTGTTTGTTAGATTCCACACATAAGTGTGACCATATGATATTTGTCTTTCTCTTACTGGCTTATTTCACTTAGCATTATATTCTCCAGGTCTATCCATGCTGTCACAAAAGGTGAGAGTTTCTTCTTTTTCACTATCACATAGTGTTCCATTACGTAAATATACCACAGCTTTTTTATCCACTCCTCTACTGATGGGGGCACTTGGGCTATTTCCAGATCTGGAGATGCTATTACAATTAAGATTAGCCATTAATAATACAGTTTCATTACAACTGAATTAGAAAACTTTAAAAAACTTACAGATTTTAGGGGTAAGAATGGTCTCTCAACTGTTAAAATTGATTGGAAATTGATTGATCTTATGACTTTAAGATCTGAATCTAGAAGAACTTAGATTAAAGCCTCTTCCCGCCCCTCCCCCCTCCAACTTTCAACAAAGCTGGGATTTATAACTTTTTGCTTATGAACTCATCTAAGCTAAGGACCCTGGAAATTAAGTCCTGAACTGCTTTCTCAGACTTCATTTCCAAAAAGACAGCAAAATGTTACTGAATACCTACTATGTGCTACACACTGTTCTAGAAGCTACTTCTAGTAACTGGAAGTTCATTCCAGACTTTAACATTCTTTTATAGACACCACAGAAATAAGTGTAAAGATGTTACAATATATTTTATAAAACAGATTAGAAGGCCTGAAAATTAATCCCATCAGGTCAGACATTTTGACAAACTTCTGTTATTTGGTGCTAAGAAAATAATTGCAGTGTGCAAAGCAGAAAGAGTCACAGCCACAAGACAAGCAGCCCTGTGTTCTCCTCCCAGACCTCCTCTGTCTCCCCCAGTTCTCTCCCTGGGCGTTAGTTTCATAACCTGTCATACTGAGTCATCACTTGTAATTAGTTGCTTAGCTATCATTGGAATTCCTCAGAGAAGATTTGGGTCTTGCAAAATTTTGATTCAAAAACTTAATTTTTCAAATAACTTTAAAGCTATTTTTAAATATAGCAAAGCAAATAGCATAGCCAAACAATGTTTTATATCAAATTTTAGCCCATCAGAAACTAACTACCAATATGATTATTTATGCATTCAAGTTAACAAATGTTTGTATAGGACTCATAATGATCTCTGAGTATACATTTGAACTTCTTGAAATTGAATTATTGATCAAGTAGGTTGTACCTCTGATTGGGTTTCTCAATAAATTTGTTTCTTCCTATAGCACTTTGTGAAGAATGAGCCAAGGAAGCACCTACTGCTGCACAAGCCAGCTGTGCTGTGCTGATGGCAGCCCAGACTCAGCCAGTTCGTGTGTATTCTAGTCACAGTGAAAGTCAGCTGTAACAAAGAAGCATAACACACATCTTGTGACACCATTAATGTAAGTGATTTTAACATTTTCTTTGAGTTTTGTAAGTTTGTTTCCTTCTTTCTTATTTGTTGTAAAGAATTCAAGTATCCTATATAATAAAAGCCTAATATGCAAATTGTACCCTCCGGTGGTCATTCAACCGGGAGATTGGGAGTTTGACCACTCGCTCTAATGTGCACTGACCAGCAGGGGGTGGTGTGGAACGTGGTGAGCATCGGTGACATGGCTCTGGCAATGGGCAGCAGGGGAGGTGCTGCTGGCCCCGATGGGCCCTGACAAGAGTGGGACCACAGTGGGATGGTGGAGCAGGTGAGAGGGCAATGCCAGGCCAAAGAAGGTTTGAGCAAAAGCCTGATTGCCCCACAGATCGCCACACAGAAGACGACCAGCAGGCTCCCAGGATCAATCACCCTGCAGGCAGGCTGGTGGAGCAGGTGAGGGGGTGATGCCAGGCCAAGGTGGGGTGCCGGGTGGGGCTGCAAGGCTGCAAGGCTGGGGGTGTGAGCTGGGGCCCAATCTCTGCAGGCCACCCGAGGGACCTCTTCGATGCAGAAATTCATGCACCAGGCCTCTAGTACTATATAATAAAAGCCTAAGTGTCTGACCATTTGTTCAACCAGTCACTATAAAGTGCACTGATCACCAGGGGGCAGATGCTCTGATCAGTAGGATAGCTTTCTGTTAGTGTCCAGATGATTGGGACTGAGCGTGATGGGCCAGACATGCCCTGGAGCCCTCCCATAGTCCCTCCCTGGCCAACCAACCTCCTATGGTCCCTCCCTGAGCAGCTGGCCCCACTCAGGATTGGGTGAGACGATCCAACATGCCCTGGATGAATCTGTGCACCAGGATGGTTTTGACCCGATACCCACAGGCCAGGCCAGCAGACCTCACTGGTGCACGAATCCTCTAGTATTAGTATCTAATCTAATAAATGAGTAATATGCAAATTGACCCTCACTCCGTTACGCCTAAGCCACGCCCACCATCCATGCCACATCCACGAGCCAGAGTGACTGTATGCAAATTAACCCAGCCAAGATGTTAGTTGGTAGCCATGCAGCTAGAGCAAACAGGAGGCTTCCATTGCACAAGCGATGGAGGAAACTGTCTGCCTAGGCCAGCTGTAGCCTCTGCTCAAGGCAACAATGTTTTAATTATAGAAGCCATGGAGCTGAAGCAAACAAAAGGCTTAGTTTCACCAGCGATTGAGGAAACTGCCTGCCTATAGGCTGTGGCCTCTGCTCAAGGCAACAATGTTTCAATTATAGAAGATAAATAAACTGCAGACACCTGATTCCATCCAGCCTCGCTGGGATGTTGGGTCAATGGGAGCTGTGGCCAGCCTGCAAACAGCCATCAGCCCCTCACCCAGGCTGGCCAGGCACCCCAGTGGGAACCCCATCCTGATCCAGAATACCCTTCAGGGTAAACCAGCTGACCCCCACACATGCACCAGGCCTCTATCCTATATAATCTTATATAATAAAAGGGTAATATGCAAATTGACCCTAACAGCAGAACAACTGGGAATGACTGGTCACTGTGTCATGCACTGACCATCAGGGGGCAGATGCTCAATGCAGGAGCTGCCCCTGGTGGTCAGGCCACTCCCACAAGGGGGGCTCTGCTCAGCCACAAGCCAGAAGGCTGCCAGTACAGCAGTGGTGGTGGGAACCTCTCCTGCCTCCTCAGCAGTGCTAAGGATGTCTGACTGCAGCTTAGGCCTGCTCCCTGCTGACAAGTGGACATCCCCTGAGGACTCCCAGGCTGCCAGAGGGTTGTCTGACTGCCATCTTAGACCCAATCACCTGGGGAGTGAGTCTAAGCCAGCAGGTGGACATCCCTTGAGGGGTCGCAGACTACAAGAGGGCACAGGCCAGGCAGAGGAACACCCCCCTCTCCCCCGGCCAAGTGCACAAATTTTTGTTCAGTGGGCCACTAGTTAGATAAAAAAATCCAGAATTTTGAAGAAAATTAGTCATTGCTCTACTTTCAAGTTTCTAGATCAGCTTATTTGAAGAAAATCATGTTTTCAAGGTGAGTTGTTAAAATCATTTATTATTTGCAGCTACTTTTTGGTGTGAATCAGGATTTTTTATAATCTTATACAATGCAAAATATGAAATTAAAATTAAATACTGCGACTGCATCTATCAACTATAACCTCGAGTTCACATTGTTGTGCTCATTAAAACGATGTCATTTTTTCTCATTAATTTGGCTTTGTAGCAAGCAAATTTTACAAATATGAACTTTTAAAATAGCTTTTCAACAATAATACTGCTCTTATCTCTTTTATATGTAAAGGGTTTTACATGATATTGAATTAGAAAAAAAAATGATTCTTTTATAAAAATGTTTTATGACTGTTCTAGCCATGGGTTGTTTGTTTTCAAGAAACCAAAACCTACTCAAGGCAGCTATAAGTGAATAGTCAGTTATTGGACTGTTATTATTAGAAAATACAAGCACTTCCAATACACCTGTTCAGAATGCCCTAGCATGGCCTTCAAGGCTTTACATGCTCTCCAACCTACTACCTCTCTGATCTCAGGTTCTACAGATCGCCTCCTGGATCAGTCTGCTCCAGCCATGCTGACTTTCTGTTCCTCAGCACCAGTCTTTTTCCTCCCTCCGTTCCTCTCTTCCCATATATGTAGGTTTTCCTTCATTCTTTCCTTAATTTCTCTGTCTCTCTGTTTCCCCTCTGTCTTTAGTTCAGTTTTCTCATCTAAATTATAAGCTCCACGACAAAGTAGGAACTTTATCCACTATCTATAGGACCTAGAACATATAACACAGAGCCCCAAAAGAGGTTGCTCAGTGATTATTGTTAAGTGGATAAAGAAGTCAATAAAAGAAAGAAAGAAAGAAAGAAAGAAAGAAAGAAAGAAAGAAAGAAAGAAGGAAGGAAGGAAGGAAGGAAGGAAGGAAGGAAGGAAGGAAGGAAGGAAGGAAGGAAGGAAAGAAAGAAAGAAAGAAAGAAAGAAAGAAAGAAAGAAAGAAAGAAAGAAAGAAAGGGAAGGAGGGAGGGGGGAGAGAGGGAGGAAAGGAGGAAGGGAGGGAGGGAGGGAGAAAGGAAGGAAGGAAGGAAGGAAGGAAGGAAGGAAGGAAGGAAGGAAGGAAGGAAGGAAGGAAGGAAGGAAGGAAATTACAGGAGTGAAATAGGAATTTAGTAACTTAGATGATTTCTTTCGTTTACCATAGAACCACATGTCTTCTCTCTTTTTTTTCTTGTCAATTGAAGTCTCCTGTTCCTTTCTCTAAACTTGCTTTTTCTGCTTATTAGTCAATTTGCACAAGGATGAAAATTACCTCCAGACTCAGCATGACCTACAGTTCAAGTGCTCATTCTCTGGATGTAATCTGTCTAACAGTGCAAATACTCAAATGAGATAAAGCATGTGGTTCAGCTTAACCTCTAGATTGACCCAATCTTTGTCAGGTCCCCAAAAAAAGGTGACATGAAGCTCAATAGCACATGGAACCAAGATGGCCTAGGTTCACCACTTTAGAGGGTGTAGTCAAGGATATTGATAGCAACTTAAGGGAGGCAGGGGGCACTTCTGATAGGCCCAAGTAGTATCTGCTAAAAACAACAAACAAAAACTTCACTAAGGAAGATGACTTCACATAGTTCCACCTAATTTGAACACCTTAATAACAATAGCAAAATTAAATACATTTTAAGAAGTTTATTGCTTTGTTTTCTACTTCTTTTCATTTTCATATTTATCATTCTTTCCATTGCAAACCATTGAAAGCCTTAATTGAAATTTGCTTAAGCAAAAAAAAAAAAAAAAAAAAAAAAAAGTATTTACTGACTTACATAATTGAACAGAAAAGAGGTATGCTGGATTTAAGTAAGGAATGATCCAGAGCTTAGAAGGTTTTTCTATGATTTTGTTGTTCTTATTGTTGTTCATCATTTCTTAGCTCAATGTCCTCAATGTTGGCTCTAAACTGGCTGCCAGAAGCTTCCATGGCTGCATCTTCAAAAGTACAAGTTAGTCTTAATGGACTAATTTAAGTTGCACTTAAATCAAGTATGTGTTAAAAGAATGTGATATGTTGATTGACTGAGGCTTTGGTCACATGCTCTATCCTTAGAACTAGAAATAGAGTCAACTCTACCTGGTTCATATGAGCTAGAATTAGTGTAGAAGAGGTTCTACTAATGCGTAACATGGATGCTAAGCAGGTGACAATGCATCATCACCATATTGACACAGTACTCAACTAGTGATGCCTATAAATAATTTCATACAAACAATACAATCTAATTTTGCATTTTACTCTGCTAACATTACATGAACACATTATCTATCAAAACCATACTACACTCTGATAAAAAAGGAGTTCTTACCATTTGCAACAGTATGGATGAACTGGAGAGCATTATGCTAAGTGAAATAAGTCAGTCAGAGAAAGATAAATATCACATGATATCATTCATTTGTGGAATATAATGAACAACATAAACTGATAAACAACAGATCCAAAGACAGAGAAGCATCCATCAGACCGTCAAACCTCAGAGGGAAGGTGGGGGAGGGTGGGGGTAAGGGGGAGAGACCAACCAAAGAACTTATATGCAAGCATATAGACCTAACGAAATGAACACAGACAACAGGGGGGTGCGGGCATGAGTGAGGGGGATGGGGGGTAATGTGGGGATAAGGACACATATGTAATAACTTAATTAATAAAGAAATTTAAAAAAACAAACCATTTTTTCCAATGGTATTTAGATAAACATTATTCACTTGATATTCATGCTTTACCTTTACTTTTGGCTGAATGACTGATTCTACCAACCAGCTCTTAGAAAAGTATCCATGAGACCATACTCTCTAGACATGTACATTGGGAAGGAAAGTGAATATTTAATCAATTAATATTTGCTGGCTAATGCTTTGACATTTACAAAGGCTGGGCACATCTGCATGAAACTCTACAATAAAATCAGGGAAGTGATCCAGAATAAGACTTGATAAAAAGAAGCCAATTGAAACCCCCAAATAGATGCATTTCTTAATGATTATGGAATTTCAAATGGCACTCATTGTCTCTCCATTATGTGAAAACTATTTGTCAGTTCATTCCACCCACCACTAACCAAATAAATAGCTCCATTTCATGGACTCATAGTCAAATGATTAGTGAAATATTTCAATGTTCAATAGATTGTCTAAGCATCTTCTGGGTGTTTGCCTAAACGGATAGAAAATTCAAACCCCAAATCATTTTGTGTTATGACTTTTTAAAAATGAGCAACCAGGAATTTTTAGGTAGAGTGATAGCATGCTATAGAGGTTTAAAAGTTGGGTTCTGGTGTCAGGTTGCCTGGGTTTAAATTTTAAATCTGTACTTAATTTGTTGTTCCTCAATTTCCTCATCAGAAAAAAGTTGAAATAATAATAGTAGCTCTCTCATGGGGCTGTCATGAAGATTAAACGAGTTGATCCCTCTGAAACCCTTAGAAGTGCCTGCAAATAGTACCAAAGAAGTGTTAGCTGTAACCTCCTTTTATATTTTTTTCTTCTCTCTCTCTCTCTCTCTCTCTCTCTCTCTCTCTCTCTCTCTCTCTCTCATTCTCCATTTTTGTCACATGAATAAGTGCTATTAAATTGTTTTATGAACCACTCACTTCTATGTAATTCGTATTGCCAACTGTTCCACCCATGATTGACATATAATCACCAAAGAGATGCCTTTGACAGAGATGGAGGAGCTGACAAGTTGCTAAACACAATGTTAAATTGTTTGTTATTGTTGAGGACTGGGAAGCTTCTCTTTGAAAAGACTCTCAAGTTTAAAGCCATCATGATTAATATGCTCAGTAGGCAGACGGGTTTATATAGGCAGAGACACTGAGGTCAGCGTGGATAATGGGAGAGCATGCTCATTCCTGAGCCTGTAGTGACACATACTTCTACCTCTACCAAGCTCAGGCACCTCAGGCTTGTCAAGAAGAGGTGGGTCCATAAGGTTGTAAAGATTTGAACCTTACAAATGAGCATCATGTAGTCATAAGCATCCGGATGAGTCATGACTTATTTTATGGGTGTAGCTCATCTTCAAAAAAAGATTGAACTGACCATAAACATCAGATTATGGAACATCAGCTTCCCAAAGGCTCCTCATAAAAAACATAATAAAAATAAATACAGCTATTGCTTCAAATTCAAAGTCTCACATAGATTTATTGTGGCTCAGATGCATCATTGCTCATCTTCTCCATTTGGAGAATATCTATACCACTGAACTGAGTTTCTAAAATGTTGATAAAGCTATTTCTGCTAATGCCTGTAATCAGTTATAGGAGACAGCCTCAATGCAGCATGGGACATGAGAGAATTTGAAACATTTAAATTTTTACTGCGTTTTCTAATTTTCATCTATCAGGAATCTTGTTGACATATATCAGTTCTCAGCCCCTCAATATAAATCCAACATGACCTCAATAATATACACACTTGGAGTGGACAAAGTGCCAAAGATTTCAAGATTAAAAACAAAAATGTATTTGTGTAACCTTTTGAGGGCTCTCAAATGTCATAGAAATTAGAAAATTTTATTTGTCTCATCAACTTGCATTAGTCCCATAGGTTTGCATCCTTAGGTATTGCCCTCATCTCTCAGCAAAGAATGCAGGTACATGGCAAAAAAATATCCAAAGTTCAAACATATATTTGTGTGTGGGGGAGAGGTATGTATAGCCTACCCTGAATTTTATGATACTATATATGAGGATTATTTTCATGAAAGATATAAATGATATTTTTGAAAGCACACAGTAAATGTGAAATCAATTTATACATACTGTTTTAGCATACCTATTACTTCCCCAGCACTATCTGAGTTCTGTAGGAAATTTAGAATAACTATGAGAGGCAATTTCAGCATCCTAGGTACTTACATTTTAGTGGGAAGATTATACTATGTGCAAACAACATCAAATATCATAAGGCAGGCAACAATTTAGTGGGGTTTTGGTGTAAATTGACTATTGTCAAGGTTTAGAAGAGAAAAAGAACAAGTGTATAAGTTTGGTAAAAATCAGCCAAGATTTATTTATTCAGGAAAAATAACTCTTGAACTGGTCCTTAATATACTCATAGAATCCAGAGGAAAGAAGACCCATGAATGAAGTCTTTTGATATGGGATGCTAATAGGTTACTTCAGACATTGACCTAAATAACCATAGTATCATTTTTTAAAAATGAGTGCAGAATAGTTTATTCATAGAAAATTTTTCAAATTTTCTTGATAAAACAGAGGCATAAATGAGGGATAACTCTAGGATTTCAAATTTGGGTAATGGAGATCTTTATCAGGGACCTGGAGAGTTAGAAAACAAAGCTCAAAGGCAGGAGAAGTTCCATGTAAAAGATATTTCAGTTGAGATGACACCAAGATGTCTCACTGTTCGTGTCTGTCACACAAGGGGAGGTGAACCTGGGAGTAGAATTAGAGAGAGAAATATAGAAACCATAGGATGAAAATAATAACATCCCAGAAACTCTCCTTATGCAGTTTACTTAATAATGTCCAATCTCTCCTGCCTCAACCCCTGGGAACAATACTACAGTGCTTTGTTTGTTTGTTTGTTTAATTAGATGCATCACACCACTTCAGATTTATTACCATTTTGTCTACATAAAAAATTATTCAGCTCTAATGGACCATAGCCCATTGAGCCATATTTGCTAAATATCCCCTTCCCCAGTGCCCATGGAGTTTATCAGTATCATGCATTAAATATTCCAAATTTTATTTTTTTCTGTGATGTCCATCATGCTACTATCAGCTGATCTAGTGTGATTTTGAAGCATTAGTATTTTATATATACTACCAGGGACCCGGTGCACAAAAATTTGTGCACTCAGGAGGTCCCTTAGCCTGGCCTGTGCCCTCTCACAGTCTGGGACCCCTCTGGGGATGTCCACCTGCTGGCATGCCTGGTCAGCCTGGGTGAGGGGCTGATGGCTGTTTGCAGGCTGGCCAAGCCCCCCAGTGTGGAGCCTCAGCCCATTGGGGTGTGGCCAGCCTGTGTGATGGGCTGAGGGCCGTTTTCAGGCTGCCCACAGCCCCTTCAGGTTTTGGGTCCCTACTGGGGTACCTGGCCAACCTGGGTGAGGGGCTGATGGCTGTTTGCAGGCTGGCCAAGCCCCCCAGTGGGGACCCTCACTCCATTGGGGTGTGGCCAGCTTGGGTGCAGGTCAGAGGGCTGTTTTCAGGCTTTCAGGCTGCCCACAGCTCCCATTGACTCAACATCTCAGCAAAGCTGGCTGGAAGCAGGTTTCTGGGGTTTATTTATCTTCTATAATTGATACACTGTTTCTTTAAGCTGAGGCCTAGGCAGGTAACGAAGCCTCCTGTTGGCTTCAGCTCCATGGCTTCTATAATTGAAAGAATGTTGCCTAGGCAGGCAGTCTCCTCCATCGCTGATGCAATGGAAGCCTGCTGTTTGCTTCAGCTCCAAGGCTTCTATAATTGAAACAATGTTGCAAATATGTTGCCTAGAGCCTGGAGAAGCCCAGCCGGCAGCAGACAGTTTACTCCTGGTGCAACGGAAGCCTCCTGCTTACTCCAGCTCCGTGACTGTTGGCCTCCATCTTGGCTGGGTTAATTTGCATACAGCCGCTCTGATTGGCTGGTGGGCATGGCTTAGGTGTCCCATAGAAACAGTCAATTTCAATATTACTCTTTTATTAGATTAGATTATTCCATGTGAGTGTTTTGAATCATAAGAAAATTTCAATGTATTCATCTTTTTATTCCCATTACTTGAGTCTCAGCAATTACACTGGAGTCATTTTATAACAACCCTATTAAAATGTAGAATATATACCCTAAAATGTACAGAAAGTTATCCTATATAATAAAAGAGAAACATGTAAATTGACCATCCCTCCACTATGCTCACCAGCCAATCAGGAGTGAATAAGCAAATTAACCTGACAAAGATGGCAGGCAGAGAGTAGAGTGGGAGAGCTGGTGGAGAGTGGAACAGCTTGGGTAAATTGGCTTCCCAAGCCACCAAATGGAGAGCAGAGAGGGAGAGCTGGCAGCTTGGAGGACTTAGCAGAGTGGGAGTCCATAGAATGGAGACAGAGCAGGATGGGAAAACCAAGATTGCAGAGTGCACCACGAATTCTGGGAACAGTAGTTTTGGTGGCAGCCCCAGGACTGGAAGCAGAAGCTCAGAGTATGGGGAGCACCAGGAATGCCGGGAAAAGTAGTTCTGATGGCAAACGGATCTCCTAGACACTAGAGCAAAGTGAGCCTGGAGCAAGTTACTGTTGTGGTGGGGGATGGAGGGAAAGCAAAGGTGAGAGACATAAGTGAAATCAGAGTGTCTATGAAGAATTAAATGGAAGATATCCTAAAACTTCCAGGAAATCTCCACCAATGAAGCAAAGAAAAAAAAGCCTCTATTAGTCTGTGAGCAACAAACCAAACTGAGTTGGGGTCTCAGACAATTTTCTCATATGATTACAAAGACAGACAGAAACGCTCTGATTGGAGAGGGCTCCCCTGAGGACTCCCAGATTAGAGAGGATGCAGGTCGGGCTGAGGGACACATCCCCACCCACCCCCAGTGCATGAATTCGTGCACCAGGCCTCTAGTTTTTATTTAAAACTATATTGTATTTTCATATCCTGGTCAAATTATTTGAACTTTCATTTGACATTCACAAGAATCAGAGATGGAAGTTGGAGGTGGATAAAAGCAGGACTGGGAGATTTAGAGGATGAGGGGCTAGGACTGGAGGGAAGAATGTTCTGCATGTGAACCATAAGTAAAGCATTTTGGCAAATAGGATTTCACCACATGCTTTATCATGGAATCTTTGATATCTAAGATGAAGACTACTATAGAGATCCTCTGGTGCTCACATTTCTTTGGAAGGATTAGGTCTGGGGGAAATGCCGAGGGATGCTGTCAGCGGAATCTCTTTCTTGTGTTATTCTCCCACTTGGAGCAAAAATGTAAGCTTTGTCTTTGAGTATTTGTAAAAAAAAAATGACATTCGAAAATTATAAGGCCCTGGTTATTAAGGCTGACCACTCTTCTCCTAAAGAAATTTTAAAAAGAAAACAAAAAGGTCACAAAAATGGCAACCAAATCACTAAGGTCATTGTTACGTTCCATAGTTGTCACTCCTAATGGCCTTTGAAGGAATTCTAGCAACAAGAGGATAAATGGAGGCCAGATCTAGCTGGTGCTCAACCTCGATACACCCGTCTCCCATCTCCCTTTCGTTGAGCTAGAGGCTCTACATTCCTACCCAGGCCCATCATTCTATAATTACATGCATATTCTCAGAGAGTCTCATGAAGTTTTTCAAATGGTTCCATGATGGTTCCTGATTCGATTTAGAGGTGAGATTACAATTTGGCAATTTTATGGGCAGGTAAATTATTGTTAATGCCTTAAAGATAACTCCTTAAACTTAGACAAGTTGCTGTCCAAAGCACTTAACATTTGATCAGTTCGTGAGCATAATATAACAATCCATGAAAACAATGTGAATACTCATTTTTCAGAGTGAAAAAATAAACATAAGAAAAATTAAGTCCACTTATTAACCTACAGAGGCAATTCTAATCAATAGTATAGTCCCATGCAAACTTACAAGAAACTGATTGCCATGTTATTTTAATTTTCCATTAGGTGAGATTATTTGCTTCAATATCCAAAACCATGTCACTAACTGTAGCTTCCAGGTTTCCAGGCTTTTTGTCCGATTGTTGAAAGAAGCAAATTGGGAATCTATGCAATTTTTCAATTTCTAGGTATGTGTGTTGTTTTTCATAACCAAAAGCATTTTGTAATTGTTAGGTAAATTCCTTTCTCCCCTCCATCTGCTCATATATTGTTGGAAATTATACAAGCGGGAGATGGTAATCATCACTAGAGGTTTTTGTTTGATCATCTCATTACCTGTAAAACCAGATTGCCAAATTAGACCATTGAAATCTATTCTTACATGTGTCAGACCAAATAAACATTTGAAAATGTGACTCTGTCTCCCTCTCCTTAATGGTACGCATTGGCAAGCCGCCTGTCTCCAGCTTTGGAACAGGTCACTCTCCACAGAGCCTGCTGGGTGGCAGCTAAGCCTGTGGAGACAGCAGTGAGTCATCAGAGAGGGGAGCCCTGTGTTAGCACACGCTGAAAGCAGCAGGCCTGTGCACATTGGGAGCAAGACAGACTCTGCTGGAAAAGCATTTTGCCATCACCTCATAGTTAGACCCGCCAACTAAAGGTCAGCTTTTGCCTGCTCATTTTCTAAACCACAAGGCATATTGCACCCAGTTTTTTTCCCTCGGTGACTGTCCCTTAGATTCCAGAATATTCTGCAGCACTTCTTCATCAGGATAGATAGATAAGCATTGTCCTTCCGCGTGAGTTTTTAGCTCAGCTCAAGGAGTCTATTTCCTCTTCAGTACACTTTTCACACTGTTCTGACTGAATTCTTCTCACTGAATGGACCTTTTCATTAACTGCAGCCCCTCAACTGTCCACACCTAAGTTAGGGAGGGGTGGGTTTAAATGATGAGCAACAAAACCATCATTCTTCAATGATGAGCAAGAGCCAATAAAGTAGAGGGCCCATTCAGACTCAGAACCGGTGCCTGACAAGGACAAGGGTGCTCCAGTCCAGCCCATGATGCTGCGCGTAGTGGGCGTCAGCATTTCAGACTCTTGAATCTGAAAAACAACTCGGCCGAAATGTATACACCATGTGTAATGTAGCTGCCCTTGGAGAAAAGCAGACAATTTTAAACAAGGCTAATTTAAAAACCCAAATCAAAGATGGATCAGCTCTCTGAACTGAGAGGGGCAGCCTCCGAAGCAGAGGTCCAGGCGGCCCACCCAGCGGAGGAGTCTCCCTCTCTCCCTGCCAAGAACAGCCGTGTGGCTGTGGGGAAGCCTCTGTGAGCTCTCTCTGGATGGGGAAGACGGCACAGACCCTTGAAAAAGGCATTAATCACATTTGGTTCCTTGTACCTGAGAAAAAATAGCTATCTCTGAGATCTGATGTTTTGTGTTTCAAACTGGAGAAAGCTTTTATGACATCTCTTGATGAAATATAACCACTCTCTCATTCTAAGCAGCCTCTAAATTCTTAAATGTGTGTAAATGGAAAACATGCTATGGGTCTTTATTCCACTGAACGGCAAGAAATAAATCAGAACTCCCCCTTCTCACACCCCGACTCTTCTCTCCCCTGATACCTCACAGATGTGCAGCATTAGAGAAAAGAGTAGAAATGCTTTATAAAATTAACATATGGAAATTGCTTTATTTACCCTTCATGCCTAGCCTGAGGCTCTATAAATGCCCAGTCTAGATAGTAAGCTGAGTCCTTGTCTTCTGACTACCACCGTCTTCCCTCATTTCTGACGGACAGGAGGGTCTCCATTTGCCAGATAGGAGAGGCAGTTGGTGGTGTCCTGATGTTCACATCCAAGGGGAGGTAACGACAAGTTAGTGGTAAACAAAACATTTCATCCATGATGCATAAAATTTGTAAACCATTTTAGGATCTTGCTGGGTTCAAAGTCCTAAATAAATATCTATCATTACTATAATTGATACTAAACTGGATGCTAGGGAGCCAACAAATGCTAGAATTTGCCTCCATGGTGGTTCATTCATATCTAAAAATATACTACAGAGAAGATATACTCATGAAAAGCATTTAACTGACTTTGATAGCAGTCGTTACATTAGAATACAAAACTTGCCTTGTAAGAGAGATGAACTGGGGAGAAACAGAGGAGGGGAAGGAACTAGTGCAGCACCCCAGGGCCCTGCCAGGATTACAGCTTATCTTTTTTGCTCTCAACAGTAGGGAACAACGGGGCCACATACTGAACCTGACGAGCTCAGGGTCTGCATGGAGGCCTCACAAACCCAGAGACCAAAAGTAACCACATAGGATGGTCTGAAATTAACATTTTCTAGCTAAAAGCGAGTCAGTGGGTAGTCATGTCGTAGGCTGGCATCTTCCCTGATGAAGGTCAATCTTTACCTTAACTGAGCCTATTGTCTTTTTGCATCTACAATAACATACCTTTGGAATATCAGGGTAATTTCATTTCTCCAGACTCCTCAGGGCACACACAGTCACTGCATCAGAGCAAGACCACAGAACCCCTCATTGTGATTGTTATCATGTTAATTGTTGGTTGTTATCTATCCTGTACCCACAAATGTAAAAGAAGTATGTGTCTATTCCCTTTACTCTTTATTCATTTCCAGGGATCCCCGGTCCTTGCTTTCTCCCACCTCCCTAATCTATCCTCAGTGGATTTCATGTAACCCCTTTACGCCTCTTCCTTGGATTGTAATGTATAAAATAAGGTGCAGAACTGCCATTCTCTGAGGCATTTTCTCAGTCAGTTGAGATTTTGCTTCCCAGCAGTTGTTGTCAGTTTGGCTCAAATAAACTCATAAAAATTCTCTACAGATTTGGACGTTTCTTATATCCAACAGCAGTTAGCCAGTTTCTTTTGTCAAAGACTACTACCATCTAATGAAACAATTAGGGCTTGACAATTTAAATATGCTTTTTTGTTCTTTTCAAGCAAAAGCACCAGCCACTAAGACAAACCATCCCCACCACCTTCATTATCAGCAGCGCCATTGTTATCCCAGATAGAATGCCCTAAAAATAAAATTCATTTTGTATGTGAAGCTTCATCAAGTCGGGTCATGTCTGCTCCTCAGGGCAGACTGCAGTGTACTAATTTCATTATGCTATTTTTAAATGTGGCCTCCTTGGATCTCTTAGTATGTCCTACATAGCTCAACAAGGCCCCGTGTTAATGTTCAGGGCTTTCCTGCTAATCACCTCTGCTCACTTTCCCTGCCCTCAGCCCTCACCTCCACAACTTTCCAGGCCCAGATGGTTAACGAGAAAGAAATAGGTACACTAATGAGGAATGTGTTCACACTTAAATCAGCATCACCTACCAGATACTGTCCAACACATGAGCTATTAGAAGTTCTAATTGATGTCCGTTTCTTGAATTCATTACTAAAGTCATTGCAGCTTTTTTAAAAAATCCATAAAAAGGGTGAATGGCTTTCTAAGATCTCATCTTAAGCTATTATTGAATCTCTTTGTACCTATTTCTGTTTTGCCTCTTGTATCAAGTTTTTTTTTAGGTTGTAAAATGAACACATTCATAGGTATATAAAGTGTAGCATATCATTATTCACGACTCCTAGTTGTGACTAATAGAAACCCAACTCAAATTTGTTATGCAAAATAGGATATATTGTTCAATGTAATCAGAGATGGACGTGGCTTTAGGCACAATTGGATTCGTTATGACTCAAATTAATGCAGCAAGAACAAGATTTTTCTCTCTCAACCTTTTATTTTTATTTTTTCCCGTTTAGCCTGTATCTCTGAGAGCCTCTCTCCTCCTGGTGGCAACATGACAACCCCGGGCCCTACCAGCTGAGTAATGCTGATGAAATAACATCTTCTTAGTTGTTTTAGTCACAGTTCCCAAATTAAGTCTCATTAGCATGGCTCGGCCTTGTGCCCATCCCTGAACCTATCAGGGTTCAATGTGGCCAGAGGAAATCTCTGATTGTGTAGGTTTCTGTTGTATGCCCACCCATAAAGCCAGCATTTTAGATCAGCCTCACATAAACCATATAAAATGAGGAGTGAGGATGTTTCCCGAAAAGAACACCAGGGATATTATCATAAGAAGAAAAAAAAAAATCCATGTAGAGCGAATAATAGATGTCCATGATAGAGAACTATGACCTCTCAACCTGAAACAAGAATCAGAGATACATACTTAATTCTAGAGAAGATGGAGGGTCCAGAACTACTTTTGATAACTTGGATGAATTTGTACTAATTGAAATGGTAAAAAAAAAAAAAAAAATCCTACACAAAGATTCAGAAACCATCAGGAGAACCATCAGGAGAGAACAACATGGGAAATAATAAAAAAAATTATATAGGACAGAGGAAAACAAATGATGAAGCCACTGAAGAAAAACGTACACAAGTTCGAGTCTCCTATTGCATTCTCACATTTTGGATATGTTGTCCCACTGCCTTTGGCCTCCCTCATTGCTGGTAAGAAGTTATTAACTTTATTGTGTCAGAAGTTATTAACTTTATTGGAGTTCCTTAAATGATGAGTCATTTTCCTTGCTGCTTTTAAGATTTTCTTTTTATCTTTGGCTTTTGACATTTTGATCATAATGTGTCTAGTGCGAATCTCTGTGATTTTTCCTGCTTGGAGTTTGAAAAAAAAATAATGGCTGAAAACCTCCAAATTTGATGAAAAATATCACATGTCTAAGAAGTGCAATACATATTGTTTCTGCCCATTTCTCCTCCTCCTCTCTGCATACTTCCCTTTACACATACGGTGGTAAGCTGCCGACATTTCCCATTTCCATGAGGGCTCTGTTTAAGTTTTCTCATACTGCATTGCTTCTGTTCTTCAAACCATTGTTCCTGTTCTTCTGCCGCTTCAGATCTACTTTTGAGCCCTTCTAGTGAATTTTTCACTTGGGTACTTTTTTACTTCAGGATTCCCGTTTGATTCTTTTTAACCTTTCAATCTCTTCATTGATATTCTCTGTTTGATAGGACAGTGTCATCGTACTTTCCTTCATTCTTCAGACCTGACTTCCTTGAGTTCTTTCCACATATTTTTAGCAGATGCCTTGAAGTCTGTGTCGGCTAAGTCCAATATCTTGGCCCCTCAAAGGCAGTTGCTATTGCACGCTGTTTTTCCTGTGTATGCGCCACCCTTTTCCGTTCTGTGCACAGGTTGTAATTTTTTATTGGCAACTGGAGATTTTAGGTAATATGTTGAAGCAACTCTGGATACCAGTATCCTTCAGGGGGTTGTTATCGTTCGCTTGATCATTTGTTTCTTTTTTCAGTTATGTACTTGAACTAACTCTGTGGCGTCTCTTTCCCTGGAAGACTGTTCTCTGATGTCTCTGCTCAGATTATTTTCCCCGTTTTTGTCTTTCATCCTGGCTTTCTCGGGGTTGCCCTTGAGCTACTCATTGCTCACAGGTTCTTGTAAATCCTCATGATCATTTATATTTTAGGCTTTAGCATTGGATGTCCATGTGGCTTGGAGGCTGCTACCACAGATCGGGGAATTTATGTTTTTTGCCTCATAATCAGCTTCATAGTAACCTAGAAGTTCCCTCTCCAACCGCTCCTGAGAGGGTGCCGTTTGGGGCATGCACAGAGCCTGCCAAACTGCCAGGGATGAGTGTGGTTTTATGTTTAAGCCTGGCTTCCTACGAGTTGCCCCCGGGGCAGTGTTTGGTCAGAAATTGTGTTCAAACCCCCTGTGCCAGTGAGGCCTCCACCTGTGATGGTGGGTCTGTGTGCAGCCGGGGAATGATCTCGAAACAACCACAACTCAGGCTCCGGTTGCTTCTGAATCAGTGCCTAGCACACGAGCACCGCCTTCCTGGCCCAGAGCTGGCTGTGATTCCAGGAGGTTACTTTCAGCTTCTCTCCCTGTGGTTCTCTCTGTTAAACCCCTGGCTCTTGCGCTATTTCACTTGTTGCTACCAGTTTCATGGAGCTACCAAACCCTCTTAATAGCTCTCCACCAAGATCACCGTTGTTCTTAACAATACCCTTAGGCCTGGAGTTCTCCCAACTCTGCTCCAAGTAGAGTCAGCCCCTTCCACAGGGCTGTTTCCAGCCTGCCTCCTCTCTGAACCGAACCTCTGCACTGCTCCTGGAGCCAGAGGCAGGGACAGTGGCCCCCCTCTTCCCAAGTGACACCCTGCTCTACAAGTGGGTGCTGAAGTGGGGGGTGCAGCCCCTGGTCTTGTCAGCAAGCAGGTCTTCATCCACACTGCTTGGGGCGGCCCCAACATTTTTGACCTGCCACTCCTGCGGCAGAGTTTTTGCCCTGAGCAGGTGCTGGGGAGATGGGGACCTCAGTCTTAAAGCCATACTGGCTCAAATAGAGTTTCTGTAACAGGGGAAGGAGGGCAGGGGATGACAGCACCTGCAGCCTGCTCCTTGCCGGGTAAAAACATTGCCCTAGTCAAGCTGGGTGTGGCTCAATGGTTGGGCATCAACCCAGGAACCAAGAGGTCACCGGTTTGATTCCTGGTCAAGACATAGGCCCGGGTTGCGTGCTTGATCCCCAGTGTGGGGCATGCAGGAGGCAGCCCATTGATGATCCTCATCATGATAGATGTTTCTCTCTCTCTCTCTCCCTCTCCCTTGTTCTCTGAAATCAATTAAAAAATACATAAAATAAAAAGATAGCCCTAGACTGGGTGGGAGCAAGGAGAAGAGGTTGTCTCCTCCCCCCACTCCTACACACCCCCTTGTCTTCCTGGCCACACTACCCAGAAAGATTTCCTCGAGGCCTGTGAGATCTGAGAGCCTCAGGGAGGGGGTCTTGACTCATGCCAAGGACTCTCACTGTTCTTACTAAGAGTTAGTAGATTTTCTTGAATGAAAGTTTCTCCATTTGCTGTACACCCTTCGGACAATTTCCAGGGCTTTAAAGTAATTATTTTTTATAAGTTTCATCTGTTAAAAGGTTTTTCTCGGGAAAGGGTCTGCCGGGCTCCTCGCTCTGTCATTCTGGAAGCCCCTCCGCACTCACATGTCACTAGCATTGCTGTTAGTTACAAATCCGTGAGTCATAAGCCATTCAAGAGCTTAAAAAGTTATCTCGTCTATTTCCTCTGCCTTTGAGCAGGAAAATACCTTAGCCAGCCTAGATAGATGAGAATCTATACTGGTTTTGAAAACCTTCTGAGAAAAAAATTTCACAGCCGGCTTTAATAACCGAAATCAGTGCTTACCAATTCTCACCGTGAGGAATTCCTCGCTCGCATTTAACCTAAAGCCCACGTGGTGCTGTTTAACCTCCTTGGTTAAACATCTGCCCTGGTGGTGATTAAAGAACAGCTGGTCACCACACAGCATACTTCCTCCTAAAAAAAAATCCTCATTTGGCTCGTCATTGGATTACTAAATAATCTTAATAATTCCTCATACTACGTTTCAATCCATAAGTAACCTTTGTGGTCTTTTCTGAATTCTTTTCACTCTTGCTATTACCTTCTTAGGGCTGAAAATGTTTCTCAAAGTGAGGTGTAAGCACCCCACATGGGATTCTCTTGGAGCACTTGTTAACTATGCAGATTCCTATGCTTCGCGCGTCATAACCTGGCTCTGCACCTGGGAATCAGCAGGCCGAACGCATTCTGGGGTAATTCTGAGGCACTGAAGTTGAAAACCCTTGAGGCTAGATTGTAGCCTGTTCGCTGCCATTGGATTACAGGTTGCAACACTGTCCTGCACGGAAGAATCATGTGGGAGCTTTTAAAAATCCTAATGCCCAAGCTGCACCCCAGTCCAATTAAATCAGTCTCTAGGCCCGGCACCTGGGCCATCACGCTTTTAAACGCGCCCCCGCCGATTTCCAAAGGCAGCAAGGTAGTCAGGTTGTCCAAGGCAGGGCCTGGTGGCGTTCGTCCCCAGCACCGCCTGACATAAAGCCTAATTATCACGGGGTGTTGATAAGCGTGACGTTATCTTTGTCACCGTGAAGATGAACCTTTTTGTTACCCTTTGTGTTGGAGGAGAGTGCCTCTTGAAGAGAGAGAAGCGAAGACGTCTGCTTTGGAAACGTGTAGGGTTAGGCATGCTGAGAGACGCCTGCCTGAAGATTCTGCTGGCCACTGTGAGAGCTGGAAACATGGATGGTAAGCGCTGAAATCTTCCCGTTGAACAATCTCGAGGCTCCTTTCAGGCACCATCTCAGACACACCTGGCTACCCTGGCTTCAGTCCATCATCGTACCGGGGGGCAACCTCCAAGGTCTACCGGCTCACACCCTGCATCGTGTTATGTCTTGGCCACAGGCCCCTCTGCTCTTAGAGAGGCTTCCCCGGGACACAGAGGTGAGTTGCGGCAGATGGCCGAGGTGCCCACTTACGGGCAGCGGCCTACGTGTGAAGGAGTTAACACTCCAAGGGACAAAGCTACAACCACTGAGAGATGGGAGCTGGTGGATAAATGCATTGCCCTTTCTCTACAGCCTTCCAATCCCCACCATGTAATCTTTTGCAAGGAAGGCGAAAGCTTCTAGAGCAGTGATTCTCAACCTTCTGGCCCTTTAAATACAGTTCCTCAGGTTGTGACCCAACCATGAAATTGTTTTCGTTGCTACTTCATAACTGTAATGTTGCTGCTGTTATGAATTGTGATGTAAATATCTGATATGCAGAATGGTCTTAGGTGACCCCTGTGAAAGGGTCGTTCGACCGCCAAAGGGGTCGCAACCCACAGGTTGAGAACTGCTGTTCTAGAGGATGATTCCAAGAGACATGCTGTTAGTGACGCTTAACGTGAGCAAACTCGGTATCCCCGCCCCCCGCCCCTACTTCACTGCCCCCATCCCTCAGCCCTAACCCCACGGATCATACTCCTTCATGAGGGTGCATATAAGGCCCACACCCCTTCTGGGGAACCCAAGCTAAATGGGTGGTATTGGGATATAATTTATTTTCACATCTTTTCTTATCACAATGCCTAGGACACATTAGGTATCCAATAAACCTGAACAAACATAGACGTGGAGCAGAAAACTGCACAGGGGAACGGGTGCACCACAGTTATCCATGGGGGACAGTATTTTGGTGATAGAATAACGCAAAGATTGTGACTTAACTTTCCCATCCCACAGCCCTGGGAGCATGGGCAAACTGGCCAGCTTTTGGATGTTTAGCTACTTTACAAAATGGGATTCCGAGTTGAATCAGAACTTGTGAGGTTCAAATTAAAAAAAAACAAAAAAACATGACAGTGTTCTCAAAACGACAAAAGCCAAGTGTTAAATTATTACTTTGGTATCAGAGGCTTATATGGTGAGGGTTTTTCCCTTCAGATTTTGAGAGTAGTTCACGGATTAGCAATTACCACTCACTAGGAAGAATTAGGAACCACTGTGTGAGACGGGATAACCATAGTCACAAATTGTGAGTGATTACCTGAGGTGGACGTTTTCATTTTTGCTTCGTGTTGTATTTTTTTCTCTCACAATATACAAGACAGTATTAACTCTAATTACCATGCTGTGCATTACATCCACAGGACTTACAATTAGAAGTTTGTAACTTTTGATCACCTTCATGCTTTCACCCACCCACACACCTATCCCACACTCACCCCACCTCTGGCAGTTGTCAATCTGTTGTTCTCAGTATCTATGCATTCATAGATTTTGTGGGGGGGTTGGTTTAGATTCCACAATGATACCATGAAGTACTTGTCTTTCTCTCTCTCTCATCTCCTTTACTCAGTGTCATGCCCTCAAGGTCTATGCATGTTGTCACAAATGGCAGGATTTCCTTCTTTTTTATGGCTGAGTAATATTCCACTGTACTTACAAGCATGTGTGTGTGTGTGTGTGTATATTTGAAAGCTGCCGCAATAGTAGATCTAAAACTTCTTCACACTTAGGCGTTGCCCGTAAGTGAGTCCCTAGGCCAGCTGCCTTGTCTCATCTCTGTGTCCACGTTTCCTTTGCCATCATCCATCAATAGACACTTAGTTTTCATGCCTTGGCTGTTACGTAGTGTTGCAATAAGCATGGGAGTGCCTATATATTTTTGAGTACTTGTTTTTGGATAATACCATCAACTGGAATTGGTGGATCACATGATAGTCCTATTTTTCACTTTTGGAGGAACCTCCATGTTCCCCATAGCGGCTATACCAATTTACATTCCCACCAGCAGTGCACAAAGGTTTCCTTTCCTCCACTTATTCACCAACACTTATTTCTTATCTTTTTTATAATAACCGTTCTAACAGGTGTGAAGTGACATCTCATAGTTTTGGTTTGTGTTTCTCTGATGAATGATGATGAGCACCTTTTCATGTATCTCCTGGTCATCTGTACTAGTATGTCTTCTTTGGAATATATCTGTTCAGATCAACTGCCCATTTTTTAATGGGATTATTTTTGTGTGTTGGGTTGTTTGTTTTTTTTTTTGGTGTTTTGTTTTTCTCCATAGAATTGTATGAGTTCCTTATATATTTTAAATATTAACCCCCTTGTCAGATATGATTTGCAAATATTTTCTTCTATTCAGTAGGTTGTTTTTTTTTTATTTTTTGATCGTTTCTTTTGCTGTGCAGATTTTTAGTTTAATTTAGTCCCACTTATATTCTTTTGCTTTTGCTTTTGCTTTGGTGTCAAATCCAAAAGATCATTTCCAGGAGTGATATTAAGCAGCTTGTTGTCTGTGTCTTCTTCTAGGGAGTTTTATGGTTTCACACCTGACATTCATGTCTTTAATCCATTTCAAGTTGGTTTTTCATGTGTGGTATAAGATAGCAGTCAGTTTAATTCTCTTACATGTGGTTGTCATTTATTCCCAACACCTTTTATTGAAGAGACTGTCCTTTCCCCATTGTATATTCTTGGGTTCCTGTTTTGTAAATTAACCATACACGTGTTGATATTTTCTTCATGGCTCCCCTGTTCCACTTATCTGTTTGTCTGTTTTTATGCTAATACCATACTATTTTGATCACTATAGTTTTGTGAAATACTTTGAAATCGGAGGGCATGCTGCCTCTAGTTTTATTTTTCTCAAAATTGCTTTGGCCATTTAGGGTCTATTGTGGTTCCAAACAAATTTTAAGATTTTTTTATTCTATGAGAAAATGCAATTAGAATTTTAATAGAGATTACATTGGATTTGTACATTGCTTTGGGTAGTATGGACTTAAAAAGAGTAATTCTTCTAATCCATGAATAAGGATTATCTTTCCATTTATTTGTGTCATCAGTATCTTTCATTAATGTTTTATAGTTTTCAATATACAGGTCTTTCACCTACATGGTTAAATTTTTTTCCTGTGTATTTTATTCTTTTCAATTGTAAACTGGATTTTTTTAGTGATATATAATAGACATATAACATTATATTAGTTTTGTTGTACAACATAATGATTTGATATTTGGTACGTATTGAGAAATAATCACAGTAAGTCCTGTTATCCATCACCATACATGGTTACATATTTTTTATTATATTGAAAACGTTTAACATCTACTATTGTAGCAACTTTCAAATATACAATACAGTATTTATTAACTTAATGGCCATGCTATACATTACATCCCCCTGACATTTATTTTATAACAGAATGTTTGTTTTGCCTCCGTTTTGACCTCCTTCACCTATTTTGCCAACACCCATACCTGGCCTCTGGCTACCACCAATCTGTTCTCTGAATTTTGTAAGCTAAATAATATTCCATTGTGTATGTGTATGTGTATGTGTGTGTGTGTGTGTGTGTACATGCACGCGTGTATGCATTTTCTTGTCATTCATTCACCCATGGACACTTAGATTGTTTCCATATCTTAGCTATTGAAAATAATGCTGAAATAAACATGGGAAGTGGTGCAGAAAACTTTTCAATGAGTGTTTTTATTTTCTTTTATATAAATACTCAGTAGTGGAATGACTGGGTTGTATAGTTCTTCCTTATATTTCCTAAGCATCCTTCCTAATGCTTTCCACAGTGGCTGAAGCAATATATACACACCAACAGTGCACTAGGGTTTCCTTTTCTCTACCTCTTTGGCAATACCTATTATTTCTAGCTTTTTTAAATAATAACCATTCTAACAGTTGTGAGGTAATGTCTCATTGAAGTTTTGATTTGCATTTCCCTGATAATTATGGATGTTGAGTATTTTTCATGTACCTGTTTGGCTATTTATATGTCTTCTTTGGGAAAATGTTTGTTCAGAACTTCTGCCCACTTTTTAGTTGGATTGTTTGCTTTTTGCTATTGAATTATATGAGTGCTTTACATGGTTCAGATATTAACCCCTTCTCAGATACAGATTAACAAATATTTTCTCCATTTAGTAAGTTGCCTTTTCTTTATTTTAATCCTCACTGAGGACGTTGTGTGTGTGTGTGTGTGTGTGTGTGTGTGTTATTGATTTTAAAGAGAAAAGAAGGGAGAGAGAGAAACAAACATTGATGTGAGAGAGAAACTTTGATCCATTGCCTCCCACAAGAACCCTAACCGAGAACAAACCCAAAACCTAAGGATGTGCTCTGATTGAGAATCGAACCCACAACCCTTTTGGTGTATAGGACGACTCTCCGATCAACTGAGTCACCCAACCAGAGTGCCTTTTCATATTTTTTATAATTCCCTTTGCTGTGCAGATGTCACCCCACTTTTATTTTTTGGTGCTTTTGATGTCAAATCCAAAAAATCATCATAAAGATTGCATCAAAAGTTTACCCCCTCTGTTTTCTTTTAGGCATTTGATGGTTTTGGGTCTTATAGTCACGTCTTTAATCTATTTTGTGTTGTTTGGGGTATGGTATATGGTAGTGGTCCATCTTAATTCTTTTGCATGTGAATATCCATTTTCCCAGCATCATTTATTGAAGAGACTACTTTGCCCTATTGTATATTTGCGGCTCCTTCATTGTAAATTAAATAACCATAGATGTGTTTATTTCTGTTTTTATGCTGTTACCTTGAACTCAGAAAGGATGATGCCTCCAGCTTTTGCTCCTTTTCCAGATTGTTTTGGCTATTGAGAGTATTTTACGGTTTTATTCAAATTTTAGGGGTTTTTCTGTTTCTGTGGGGAAGAAATGCTGTTGTAATTTAAATAAGGATTACATTGAATCAGTATAATTTGGAATGTATGGTCATTTCAACAATATTAATTGTTACAACCCATAGCTCAGAATATCTTTCCTTTCATTTGTGTCTTTTTCAATTTCTCTTACCAATATCTTGTAGTTTCCAGTGTACCGGACTTTTTTCTCCTTGTTTAAATTTATTCCCAGGAATTTTATTCTTTTTTGTGCAATTTCAAATGGCATTGTGTTTTTTTTTAATTTTTCTTCTTGATAATATGTAATATCATCTGCAAATAGTGGCAGTTTTATTGCTTCCTTCCAAGCTGTATGCCTTTAATTTCTTTTTCTAGCATAATTGTTCTGCCTAGGATTTTCATTACAATGTTAAAGTCCTTGTATCTGATCTTAGGAAAGAAACTTTCAGCTTTTCACTGTTGAGTGTGATGTTAGCTGTGGACTTGTTATATATGGTTTTTATTATGTTGATATACGATCTCTCTATTCCCAATTTGTGGAGAGTTTCTGTCATAAATGGCTGTTGAATTCTGTCAAATACTTTTTCTGCATCTGTTGAGATAATTATGATTTTTACCCTTCTATCAGTTAATGTGGTATAACCACATGGATTGACTTGCGGATGTTAACCATACTTGCATACAGGAAATAAACCCTACTTGAACATGGTGTACGGTCTTTTTTTTATTTTTTAAAAAAATATATTTTATTGATTTTTCACAGAGACGAAGGGAGAGGGATAGAGAGTTAGAAACATCGATGAGAGAGAAACATCAGTCAGCTGCCTCCTGCACACCTCCTACTGGGGATGTGCCCGCAGTAGGTACATGCCCTTGACTGGAATCAAACCTGGGACCCTTCAGTCCGCAGGCCGACGCTCTATCCACTGAGCCAAACCGGTCAGGGATGGTCTTTTTAATGTATTATTGACTCTTTTATTGAGATTTTGTTGAGAATATTTGCATCTGTGTTCATCAGGGATACTTGCCTGTAATTTCCTTTTCCTGTGGTGTCCTAGTCTGTCTTTAGTATCAGGGTAATGTATGCTTGCTATGTAAGATAAGTTTGGAAATGTTTCCCCTTCTTGTACTAGTATATTTTGGAAGAGTTTGAGAAGAATTGGTATGAATTCTTCTTTAAAAGTTTATTAGAATTCACCAGTGAGGCCATCTAGTCCTGAACTTCTGTTTGTTGGGAGGTTTTGATTACTGATTTAGTCACCTTACTAGTTATCAGTGTGTTCAGCTTCTCTATTCATGTTTCAGTCTTGGTGGGTTATATGTTTTTAGGAATTTATGTATTTCTTCAAGGTGGTCCAATATGTTGGCATATAAGTCTCTTATGATCCTCTGTATTTCTGTGTTGTCAGTTGTAACATATTTTTTAGAAATATTTTTTTTATTGATTTCAGAGAGGGAGGGAGGGAGGGAGGGAGGGAGGAAGGAAGAGAGAGAGAGAGAGAGAGAGAGAGAGAGAGAGAGAGAGAGAGAGAGAATCATTGATTGGCTGCCTCCTGTTCACCTGCTACTGGAGATAGAGCCCACAACCTGGGCATGTGCGCTAGCAGGAAATCAAACTTGACCTCCTAGTTCATAGGTCAGTGCTCAACCACTGAGCCACAATGGCAGGGCATAACCATCTCCTTTTTTATTTCTACTTTTATTTATTTGAGTCTTCTTTATTTTTCTTGCTGAGTCTAGCTAAAGGTTTGTCAATTTTATCTTTTCAAAAAACAGCTTATTTTCATTGATCTTTTCTATTGTCTTTTTAGTCTCTATTTCATTTATTTCCACTCTGATCTTTGTTATTTGTTTGCTTCTTCTGACTGCAGTCTTTACGTATTTATATTTTATTAGTTTCTTAAGGTGTAAAGTTCAGTTATTTATTTGAGGTTTTTTTCTTATTTCATGATATAGGTACTTATTGCAATAAACTTCATTGTTTAGAGCTTCTTTTGCTGCATCCCATAAGTTTTGGTATGTTTTATTTCTGTTTTCATTTGCTTGTAAGTATTTTTTATTAATCTTTTAATTTTTTTGTCCAATTTTTTGTTCAGTAGCATGTTGTTTAATTGCCACATATTTGTGATTTTTTTTTTGTTTTCTTGTAATTAATTTTTAGTTTCTTAGCATTGTGGTAAAAAAAAGATGCTTACTATAATTTCAATATTTTAAAAATTGTAAGACTTGTTTTGTGGCCTAAGGTCCTGGAGAATGTTTCATGTCTATTTGAAAAGAATTTGTATATTTTTGCTTCATGATAAAATGTTCTTGTATATGTGTATAAGGTCTAATGTGTCACATAAGGCAAATGTTTCCTTACTAATTTTCTGTCCGGATGATATACTTTCATGAAAGTAGGGTATTAAAATCCCCAAATATTATTGCATTACTCTCTATTGCTTCCTCTAGATTTGTTAATATTTGCTTTATATATTTAGGTGCTCCTATGCTGGGTGCATAAATACTTACAAATGTTATGTCCTCTTGTTGTAATGATACATTTATTATTATGTAACAAACTTTCTTGTCTCCTATGAAAGTTTTTGTATTATATTTTGTGTAATATACAGGGTGAGGCAAAAGTAGGTATACAGTTATGGGTATGTGAAACAGAGTTTATTCTTCTATTATTATTTATTAATTATTGTATTATTTTCCCTAAAAACATCTGAATGTTTTTGTCTGGACTTTTAATTTTATCCACTGATCTATGTGTCTGTTTTTATGCCAATACCATACAGTTTGATTACTATCGTTTTATAATATACCTTTAAACCAGAAAATGTGATGCCTCCAGCTTTGTTCTGATTGCTTTGGCTATTTGGGTCTTCTATGATTCCATGTAAATTTTAAAACTGTATTCTCTACTGCTGCAAAAAAGAATGCTATTAGATCTTGATAGAATTGCATTGAATTTATTGATGGCTTTGGGTACATTTTAATATGTTGGGACATTTTTATGTTATTAATTTTTTGACCCATGAGCACAGATTACTAGTTCGTTCTTCTGTATACTCAAGTCTGTTTCTGAAGCTCTCTATTGAGTTCTTTAGATCTCTATTGAGTTATTATATTTTTCAGCTCTATGACTTCAGTTTGAAGGGTTGAAAGTTTTTATTTCTTTGTTAATCTTTTCATTTTGTTCATGTTTTGTTTTGTTTTGTTTTTTTAGTTTTGTTGTGTGAGTGTTTTTGTCGTTTACCAAACTTCTTTGA
>PVJC01004613.1:0-62991 GCA_004026665.1 Murina feae | reverse complement strand
CTCGGGGGATGCCCACCTGCTGGCGTGCCTGACCAGCCTGGGTGAGGGGCTTTAAGGCTGCCCACAGCTCCCATTGACCCAACGTCCCAGCAAGGCAGGCTGGACGCAGGTTGCTGGAGTTTTTTCTCCTATAATTGGTACAGTTCCTTGAAGGCCTGGGGTTATTTCCTATAATTGATACACTGTTCCTTTCAGGCGGCCTTCTAACTAATGAAGCCTCCTCTGCTTCACCTCGCAGTGTCTATAATGAAACAATTGTTACTTTTACTGGTTAGGCCGGAGCTGCTCTTTCCTTCAGCTCCGGAGGATTCTATGATTGTTACAATGTTTCAAAACTGCTACAGGCAGTTTAATCGGAGCTGAGCTGAGGGGCTCAGCTTCACTTTCGCTCCTGCCACAATGGAAAGGGCTGTTTACTCAGGTCCGTGAGTGGCGGCCGCCATGTTGGCTGGGCTAATTTGCATACAGCCGCTCTGATTGGCTGGTGGGCATGGCTTACCCTGTCTTGGAGAAACGGTTAATTTTAATATTTCGCTTTTATTAGTTTAGATTATTTCTACCTTTTTAAAAAATAGATCAATATATTTTACAATTTTGCCTTTTAAAATTTGAGGGGAAATTTACATAAGATGAAATGTAAAAATCATAAAAGTGCAGGCTGTATATTTTTTATCATCCTATCTAATAAAAGAGTAATATTCAAATTAGGCATCACTCCATCACAAACATGGCGGCTCCCATAGCCACAAGATGGAGGCGCCCAGTCCAGCTCATCCCCGCCACTGAAGTGGTCAGGCTTGTTAGCCAGGCAGATGGTGGGGGAGGCGGGGGGCTTGTGTGGTGGAACAGGCAATCAGAGGGGGCTGGAAGTCCCCCACCCAGGTGAGAGGTCTTCGCCAGAGGCCTCAGGCATGGACAAGGGTGGAGCCAGTGATCGGAGGGGGCAGGGGCAGAGCCAGTGATTGGAGGGGTATGAGAGTGACCTACCCAGGCATAAGACCTGAGCCAGAGACTTCAGGCCTGGGCAGGGGCAAGGCTGGAGATCGTAGGGGCCTGGGCTCTGCAGAGCCATTGATCGGAGGGACAGGGGCGAAGTCTGCGATCTCAGGGGCTGGGAACTGGTATGGGGATCCCCTGCCCAGGCCTGCAGCCTTGGCCAGAGGCTGCAATTGGGCAGGGGTGGAGGTGGTGATCAGAAGGGTTTGGGGTCTTCTGCCCAGGCAAAAGAGTAATATGTAAATCCTCACTCCATCACAAAGATGGCAGCAGCCAGGGAGCTGTAACGAGGCAGGAGTCTTACATTGCCCCAGTGATGGAGGAAGCCAAGATTGCCACCTGCCCTGTGGGCCCTAAGGCAATAAAGTTTCAATTACAGAAGATAAATAAACCCCAGATACCTGCTTCCACCTGGTGGCTTTGAGTGGGACCAAGGCAACAAAGTTTCAATTATAGAAGTTAAATAAATCCTAGATACCTGCTTCCAGCCCACAGCCATGGCCAGACTGATAACAGCCCTCAGCCCCTCACCCAGGCTGGCCACACTCCCATGGGGTGAGGATCCCTCCTGGGGGGTTTGATCAGCCTGCAAACAGCCATCTGGCCCTCATCCAGGCTGGCCAGATGAGGACCCCCACTCTGATCCAGGACACCCTTCAGGGCAAACCAGCCAACCCCCACCTGTGCAGCAGGCCTCTGTCCTATATAATAAAAGGTTAATATGCAAATTGACCCTAACAGCAGAACAACTGGGAATGACTGGTCATTATGACACACACTGATCACCAGGGGGCAGATGTTCAATGCAGGAGCTTCCCCCTGGTGGTTAGTGTTCTCCCACAGGGAGAGTTCTGCTCAGCTACAAGCCAGGCTGATAGCTGCCAGCACAGTGGTGATGGCGGGAGCCTCTCCCACCTCCTCAGCAGTGCTAAGGATGTCTGATTCAGCTTAGGCCTGCTCCCTGCTGGCAAGTGGACATCCCCCGAGGGGTCCCAGACTTCGAGAGGGCATAGGCCGGGCTGAGGGACTGCTCCCTCTGCCCCCCAAGTGCACAGATTGTCCCCTCAAACTTGATTTCAACAAGGAGTTCAACAAGGGTGCAGGGCTGGCTGGCCAACTGCCTGCGGCCCCTCCTCCAAAAGACCATGGCCCCTCCCCCTAGCCAGCCCTACCTCTGATAGATCCCCCCACCTTATCGAGGGCAGGGAAGGGCTCGCCGGCCAACTGTCTGTGACCTCTCCTCCCAGCCAGGCTGCCTGATCAGCCCCATCGGTGTGGGCCACCTGGACCCCACCTGTGCACAAATTCATGCACCGGGCTTCTAGTTTCTTCATAAGACAATAATTTTGTTTTTGGTGCTTTTGTTTGTTTTGTTGTTCTAAATCTTTATTATTGAGAATATTATACATATTTTCTCTTTTTTTCCTTCTTGTCCCCCATGACCTGGTCACTCCCTCAAGCCTTCTCCACCTACTGTCTGGGTTCATGGGAAATGCATATATGCATATAAATTCTTTGGTTAATATTTTCCTGCTCACCCTTCATCTCCTCCTTCTGAGATTTGTTAATCTGTCTCATTTTTTCATGCCTCTGGTTCTATTTTATTCATCAGTTTATTGTGTTTATTAAATTCCACATATAAATGAGATTATGTAATATTTTTCTTCTCTGATTGGCTTATTTCCCTTAACATAATCATCTCCAGGTCCTTCCATGCTGTCTCAAAGAGTAAAAGATCTTTCTGTTTTATAGTTACATAGTGTTACATTGTGTAAACGTTACTGCAGGATTTTTTTTTTAATCTAACTTTTAAACATAGTTTTCAGCCCTGATACTTTTTACACTTTTTAAAAGAGACTATAATTTTTAGAGTAGATTTAGGTTCACAGTAAAATTGGGCAGAAAGTCTATAGATTTTCCATGTTTTTTTCTTTGTCTCTTGAATTGATAATATATATTTTTTAATCTTTTGATGTGATAAATTGCATAATTGATTTTTGAATGTTATACTAAGTTTGTACACCTGTAATAAATCCAACTTGGTCAATGTGTATACATTTTTTATATATTGTTTTATCAGATTTCATATTTTGTTGAGAATGTTTATATCTATGTTCATAAGCTATATTAGTTTTCTTTCATTATGATGAATAGGAACATTTTATTTTCTTAAAATACCTGTTTAGTTTCATGTTAGGGTAATGCTAGACTGATAAAATGAGTTAGAAAATATTCCCTCTGACTCTATTTTCTGAAAAAGACTACAAAATTGGTAGAGTTCCTTCCTAATTGTTTGGCAGAATTCACCAGTGAACCCATCTGAGCTGCTGTGTTCTCTTTTGAAAGTTTATTAATTATTAATTGAATTTTATTTCTAGGTATCCAGATGTCTATTTCTTCTTGAGTGATATTGGAAGATTATGTCTTTCAAAGAATCAGTCCATTTCATCTTGGTATTCAAATATTTGGAAATAGAGTTGTTTATATTATTCCTTGATTATCCATTTAAATCTATGTATCTCTGGTAATGCCTTTCCTTTCATTTCTGATATAAGTAATTTGTGTTCTCTCTCTATCCCTCTTTTTTTTTTTTTTTTTTAGTTAAAGCCTGACTAGAAATTATTGGTATTTTTGATCTTCCCAAAAAAACAGTGTTAGTTCTTTTTCAATTTCTCTCTTGATTTCTATTTTTAATTTCATTGATTCTGCTCTAATTTGTTTATTTTCTTCTTACTTAGGACTTAATTTACACATTTTCTGTTTCCTAAGGTAAAGCTTAAATAACTGTTTTTTCTTTATATTTTTAGCCATCATTTTTGTGATCGCTTTTCTTAGTGACATAGAGTTGCCAGTAGGATATGAAATGATAAGTAAAATATTGAGTTGTCCCAAAACATGTGAAAGTTCCTCGAAGAGTGCAGGTTTGTTGTTGTTGAAGAAGGTTTGATTAATAAAAAAAAAAAGTTATAAATAAATATTTATGGATGATAAATAAATGTAAAGAAAAAATAAGGACAAAATATAAGACAGTTCTGAAATAAATGAATTATTGCTTATAAGCTAAGTAACTGCATATTCGTTGAACCTTTAAATCTGTATAAAAATACACACTTACTATTCATATTTGGTTCTAGCAAAAGCTACACTTTCTTATTTTCTAAAGGGAAATAAAAATGAGAGATATTGGTGGTATAATGAGAAATTAGCTTAAGATGCAATTTGTTTGCCTGGCTGGCATGGCTCAGTGGATAGAGTGTCAGCCTGCCAATTGAAGGATCCCAGGTTCAATTCCTTCAAGGGCACATGCCCAAGGTGCGAGCTTGATCCCCATAGGGGGTGTGCAGGAGGCAGCTGGTCAATGATTCTCTCTCATCATTGATGTTTCTCTCTCTCCCTCTCCCTTCCTCTCTGAATTCAGTAAAAATATATTAAAAAAAAAACATGCAGGTGGTTTTATTTTCATTTATTTTTAAAAACTCAAATAATGAAAGGACAAATATTTGAAAATATTTATTTCTAATACCCTTGAGATTATGTCAACTATAAATAATATCTTTTGTACTTAGAAAAAAATTTCAGAAAAAGACTTGGTATCCAATATCAAAGTTGAATTCATCTGCCTTTTAATTTTAAAAATTTGCATGATATTAAATACTATAATCACAGATTTTATTCAGAGAACTAAATGCTATTTTAATTTTCTTGAAATGTAAATTCTTGAAGGATATTGAAAGATAATCTACTTTGAGATTTTGTTTTAATTAAAGTTTAAAATAGTATATTGCTAAAAAACAAGGAAACATGCCAATTAGCAATTTTATGACTACATGAAAAAGGAAATACAGTAAATCAGAAAACAATACTATTTTGTTCTATTTTTATGTACCATTTTAAGGCAGTAAACTAATTTTTAGGGAAATTCAAGCATTTGCAGTTCCTTTTTGAAAATAAGATCTTTCTAAAAATTTGTATATAAATACAAAATAAAATATGTAATTATATTTTTATATTTCCGATCTCAGAATATTAGGTAGGTATAAGTATGCATACTTATATACACAGTGTATACATATCTATAACAATAAAAGTGTAATATGCTAATTAGACCAGACGTCCTTCCGGATGAAGCCATGGCTGCGGGGACCAAGGCAGAGGTGGCAGAGGAAGCAGAGGTGGCAGAGGAAGCAGAGGTGGCAGAGGAAGCAGAGGTGGCAGAGGCCCCCGGGCGCCACTGCAATGGGCGCCGAGCACCTTGCATGAATTTCATATATCGGGCCTCTAGTACTTAACATATGCTTGTATAAATTAATGTATTTGAGATAAGAACAGAATTTGCAACTTAGTGCTTATATTATTGTACTTTTAGGGAGTTTCTTTTCCAGAAGTTACAATCCCTAAAGAATAAAAACAAACAGTTTAAGGAGAAAAGAGCACTAATGGGACCAAATTTTATTTTGTTTTATTACAGTTCTATTTGTCTATATTTATGTTTAATGTTCTCCTTTTCTTTTTTACATTTTTTAAATATTTCTGTGGTCTGTTTATCACCAGTAAAACCTGTAGATAATGAGATTTTATTTTTTTCAAAATGGTAGAATTTTTAAAAGTATTCAAGCCATGAACCAGATAAGAATTATACAAAAAATAAAAATAATCTATCACACAAATAAATATTAATTATGAAATCATTTTTGAAAACTCTACAAAAGTAGAATAACCATTTATAAAATTAATACTATGGCATGCCAAAAGACCCTGGTATAAACTTATTTCATTAAAACATGAGGTCCTGGATCTAGGTGGCCATAAGAGCAAAATATCTTTATCTACTCTAGTTTATAGATATTATTAGGACATTCACAAATGTTCTAATATTTACAAATAAAAAACTATAACATTTACAAATAAAAAAGCCCTATTTGGTTTGGCTCTGTGAATATTGTTGGCCTATGGACTGAAGAGTATCAGGTTTGATTCTGGTCAAGGGCACAGGGGCATGCAGGAGGCAGTCAATCAATGATTCTTTCTCATCAGTGATGTTTCTATCTCTCTTTCCTTCTCCCTTTCTCTCTGAAATCAATAAAAACATATTAAAAAAAAAGAAAATAAAAAAGAAAGAAATTCTAAGAGCCAAAATAGAAAGAGAAATATCAAAGAGCATTTCAAGAAATTTTTAAATTTTATTGTGACAATTCTACTAGAATACTCCTAAGATTACAAAATATATTTTAATATATATAAAAGTTCATACACACACACAGCTCATATATAAGCAATGTTATAAGACATAAGTTTAACCAATGAATCAAAAATCTTTAAAATAGAAAGTGAAAATATTTTTATTTCATCTAATACTTGCTATGGACTTTGAAATCTCCATTCCCATGGTGTAGTTGATTACTATAATTGCTTCTCATTTGAGTCCATGAATTTCAATCACTCGAAATGTCTTCAATCACATATTTGGTTCAAAATTCTCCTTTTTTCAGTTTTAATTCAGCCACATAGTTCCTTCAACAGCTTGTGTTGGGTGGAAACCTTTTATTTCTGGACCTTTTCTTGCACTTGTTCCTCTAGTTGGGAAGATGCCTAGAAAGGAGGGGTAAAAATGACAACTCTACATTAGTAATATAAGAGTAGTTGGCCCTATTGTTTGGGTTGCTACTAATTCTGCAGCCAATACTAGCTGGTTTTCATTTACTTCTGCATAGCAGGTACTCAAATGCTGGCTCTCTTAGGAGAAAGATACGAGATTATACAGAGGGTGTTATAGGACTCTTCTCCTGCACAGGAAGTCTACCTTAAGCTATTTCTGTTGTCTCCACTCCACACTCCAAACTATTCAATTATTACAAGGAATTTTTGTTTTATTTTTGTTGTTGTTTTTTGTTGTTGTTGTGTTTTGTGTTTTTGTGTGTGTGTGTGTGTGTGTGTAAGTTTAAATGTTCCTTAGATGAGTTATTGAAGTGGTGACTGTGTAGTATAATTATGCTTAATATTTATTGAGTGCTTACTATGGTGGTATACTTTACAGATTTTTTGTCACTTGACCCTTAATGAAACAACTGCAGTCTAACACACCAAACTAGATGTTCCCTTAACCAGTGGGAAACTCATATATTTGTATCATTACAAATAGTAAGATGCAAGCAGTCTGTTGGTATTCCTATGTTTGGGCAAGACATCTTCTGGCTTTTTTCCAAGCTAGGGCTACATCAGCCTACTTTTTCAGCTTCACTATTTTTAAACATTTCATTTCCCTAGAGTTTGCTCCATTTTGCAGTTAGATTTCACTAATTTTAAACATTTCATTTCCCTAAAGTTTGCCCCACTTTGCAGTTAGATTGGCATTAGACAGATGACTTGAAATTTCTAAGCCTCATACTTCTTTACATATAATATGCATGTACAGATACTTAATTCATAGAGTTTTAATGAGGTTCAAATAAGAAAATATTTAATTGAATATCTGAAGTTTAATAGTTTATATATTATTATGAAACATATTCATATATAAAAAACTGTTCATTCAAATCTCTCTTACACATGAACACATATGTGTTTTAGAATTTATTCTGTCTAGAGCTTTATAATCTAATTAGAGGCCCAGTACATGAAATTTGTGCATGGGGGTGTGTGTCCCTTAGCCCAGCCTGCACTCTGTTCAATCTGGGACCCCTAGAGGGATGTCCACCCAATTGGATCAGGCCTAAACGGGCGGGTGGACATCCCTCTCACAATCCAGGACTGCTGGCTCCTAACCGCTTGCCTGCCTGCCTGCCTGCCTGCCTAATTGCCCCTAACTGCTTCTGGCTGCCAGCCTGATCACCCCCTAACCACTCCCCTGCCAGCCTGATTGACGCCTAACTGCTCCCCTGCTGGCCCAGTTGCCCCCAACAGCCCGCCCTTGCAGGCCTGGTCACCCTCAAATGCCCTCCTCTGCTGACCCGGTCACTCCCAACTGCCCTCCCCTGCTTGCCTGATTGCCAACAACTGCCTTCCCCTGCCAGCCATCTGTGGTGGCCATTTTGTGTTCACATTGGTGTGGCCATCTTGTTTGTTAGAGTGATGGTCAATTTGCATATTACGTCTTTATTATATAGGATTATAGGGCTCACATTGATATAAAGTTGAAAGTGTAAAGGGAATAATATTTCCACTCCTACCAATTTGTTTTCTTCTTTTATTGATCCAGCTTCCTAAATTCTTTCTATAATTTCCTCTAAGGGACTGGAAGGCAAATGCACCTTACAATAGAAAGAGGATAGTACTGTGTTTGTTTCCTATTGTTGCCACAATAAATTGCCACAGATTTAGCAGCTTAAAACAACATAAATTGATTGTCTCATAGTTTCTATAACTCAAACTCATCATGGACCATATAAGACTAAAATCAAGTTGTTGGCAAGGTGACATTGTTTACTGGAGGCTTAGATAGAAACCAATCGTGACTTATTCAGGCAGAATTCAGTTTAATGAAGTTGTAGCACTGAGATCACCATTTCCTAGCTGGCCGTCAGCAAGGGAACTTTGCTCCTAGGTAGCCCACATTCTTCCTTGTGTTTTCCATGTTGCCACCTTCCAGCAATAGGAGTCCAATCTTTCTTAGGCTACAAACCTCCTCTTTCCATTTTTCCACATCTTTCTGACTCACTCTTGGGCCTTCCTATCCTGCTATTAAGGGCTCATGTGATTGCAATGAGCCTCCCTGGATAAACTAGAATAATCTCCCTATTTTCAGGTAAGTTGACTAGCAACTTAATTCCACCAGACAAATCCCTTCACAACAGTGGTATTTAGGTTACTGTCTAATTGAACAACTCTGAGACAGAAATCTGGGAGTGGAGAGAATTTTAGAATTTTGCCCACCATGATGAAAGTCAATATCTATATATATAAAAGCCTAAGTAAACAAATGACCAAACGACCTGTTGACTGGTTGCTATGACATGCACTGACCACCATGAGGCAGACACTCAATGCAGAGCTGCCCCCTGGTGGTCAGTGAGTTTCCATAGGCAACCTCCCACAGTCCCTCCCCCCTGGCAGGCCAATTTCCTGTGGCCCCTCCCACCAGTTGGCCAGCTCCAATTGGCCCCAATCACCAGCCAGGCCAAGGGACCCCACCTGTGCATGAATTCGTGCACCAGGCCTCTGGTGTTATATATAAAAGGGGTAGTTGTGCATGAAAGAAAAAGAAGACATTTTGTTTCTTGGAGTGAGAATAGGGACCAGTCTGACAAGTTATGTTCATTTGCCTAAAAGTTGCTGACAGGAAATGAGAAGCACAGGAGCTTCCTGGACCTTACCATTCTCAGGCTTGGTATGGAATCTTCGTGATTGTGAGGCTAGCACACTGAGAAAGGTTTGGGAAATCTGGGAATATCTGTAACGTGTTTTTGGCCAGGTGGAGAAAAACCTGCCTGGCCTATCATCACAGAGTTTCTCATAGTGCTATCTAGTAAGAAAAAGCAGAACCTAACCCATAGCCCACCCATGGAAAGGAATCGGTGAAGAGATTCAAGAGGAATAAAGAATAAGATTGCTCTTTCAAGCATCCAGTGTCCTCCCATGGCTCGAACCCCTTTTCATATGAGATGGGTGAGTTGTCACGCTTTTATTTTCTCCTTGGTACCTCTTAGCATGGAAGAAACAGTTGGAGGTTCTGTGAACTTGGAATGCAGGGAGTGGTCTTCATGGCTCCACATCATTAGATAAGATTTATAGTGTCGATTCTAAGGGAGCAGGAAAGTCTCACTAAGTACTTCCATTTTGATACTGTTGATAGATTAAGTATTTGTTCATAGAAGAGAATCTATCAATATGAAAAAGTTGGCACAGCACATGGCATCCTAATCAATCATAACACCTGGCACCTCACCCTTTCTTTCTTCATTTTAGTGAGGTTAGGGACATTGTGGATTTTGCACCTATTTCATTTAAGTGCCTTTATAACGTTGGATAGGGAGTAAACATTCAATACATTGCTTTCCTACCACCACTGAGGCATTCCATTTTTTTCTCTCTACCCATCATTAGCTTTGGGGCCTTTTTTGGAAACTGGTAAATTTTAGATGAGTCCATAATCTTGACTGTGATTGAAACCTAGATTTTCAAAGAACCTCATATGTTAATTAATGCAGCCCCTACCTTAAGCAGGTAAATATTATCATTCCACGTTACCAGGTAGAAAACTGAGGCCCAGGGTGGGAGGATGGCTATCCAGTCACAGAGAACAGATGGAAGAGCATAGTGCAGATTTTTTGACTCCCAGAACAGTGCTACTCAAGCATAAACAAGCTGAAATTGTTCCCTCTGCTTCTTCTGCATACTAGAGAAGTTAATAAAGAAAGGCAGATACAAAATTAAATCACTTTTCCCCCCAGGATATAGACAGATGAATATTGGGCCCTGGAAACAATCCTACGCTATAAAGAGAGTCCCTAGGAATTTTCAGGGAAACATCCTCCTGATAACGTTGTGTGAGGTGGATGGCTACCCAATACAGATTGAAAACAAAGACAGGTGGCACTGTACTAATAAAGCTATATACTTTGAACCAGAATAAAAATGAAAGCCACAAAACCCAGGATAGGGACTGGAGTACTTTTAGTTGAGGGAACAAAGCATTAAAGAGTAAAAGGGGGGAAACAAACAAAAAACCTTCTTGAAGTCTGTTCTTCAATCTGGAAAATGAAATCTCACCGGTTCTAAAGGACAATCTGTTCACTGACCTCCTCTCTCTTTCCAGCAGCCCATAGGAGCTTTCCAAGGTGAGCAGGAGAGAGCCAGAAATCAGCATGGATGGCTCAGCCCTCGGTCTAGTCCATGAAGGATTTGCAAATCACTCTACAGACTGTGACTTTTATTCTGATTTAGATGAGAAGGTTCTGAAATCAACAAGATCCATCATATTTTTTATCTTATTTTTTAATTGAATTTATTGTGGTGACAACGGTTAGTAAGATCATATAATTTTCAAGTGTACAATTCTATGGTATATCTCATATAGTGCATTGTGTGCCCACCACCGAGAAGTCAAATCTGTCACATATATTTGACCCCCTTTATCTTTTACTCCCTCTGATAACCACCGTACTGTTATCTGTATCTATGAAGTTTGCTTCCAATCACTTTATCTAAAATTTTCTAGTCTAATCACTGTCTATATAATTACTCTGCTTCATTTTCCTCAGAGCATTGTATTCCCTAAATTATATAAGTTACTGCATACTCATTTATTTAGTTGTGTTTTTTTCTTTTTGTTCTTACCTCTAGAATCATTAAATCCATGAAGCAGAGTCCTACTCTGTCTAATTCACTACAGTTCCAGGGTCCATATCAGAGTTTGTTATATACAAGCCACTTAATAACTATTTGTGCAATGAAGGAATTGATAGCTGGTTGGATAATATATAACTTTCAGAATTTAATTTTTATATGATTTCCTCCATAACCATTTTATAACTGTTTCTATAATGGGTAATTTGTACATCTTAATTCCCTCCCCTTTTTTTACCCATTCTCTTAGCCACCCTCCCATCTGGCAACCACCAAAACGTTTCTGTATGTATCAGTGTGTTTCTGTTTTGTTTTTGTTGGATTCCACATAAAAGTGAATGAAGCAATAATTTCTATCTGTGTTTGACTTATTTCATTTAACACTAAGGGCCTGGTGCACGAAATTCATGCATGGGGGGAGGGGTAGGGTCCTCAGCCCAGCCTGCCCTCTCTCACATACTGGGAGCCCTCAGGGGATGTCCTACTGAGAGCTTAGGCTCACTCCCTGCTCCCCTTAAGGAGTGGGCCTAAGCTGTGGTCTGGCCTCCCTTTGTGGTAGGCGACCAGGCTAATCAAGGGAAGCCACCAGCCCCATCACCCCGCTGCTGCAGTCACTGCCAGTCACCAAAGCCACAAAGGTGTTTTCATCAACACAGACTCTAGTCCCTTCACCATGAGAAAATGACAATTTTCTTTAGGCATTTTCAAGATGTATCTTTCATAGGATATGGCATCTCTTTCTTTATTTTATTTTTTGTCCTCACCTGAAGATACGTTTCCATTGATTTATAGGGAATGTGGAAGAGAAGAGAAAAACAGACAGAGACAACAAAGTGAGAGGAACACTTTGATTGGTTGCATCCTGCATATGCCCTGACCTGGGCTTTGGCCAGGGAGGACCATGCAACCTAGGTACATGCCCTTGATTAGAATTGAACCCAGATCCTGCAGTCAGCAGGCTGAGGCATTATGCACTGAGCCAAACTGGCTAGGGCAAGATATGACATTTCTTAGCCCTCCAGCAGTGGACCTTCATTTTCTTTCTCCAGGAGTTTGATGAAAAAACCCTAGATCGCCTTTTTGGATTTTTATTACCCAAGTTACTAAGAATACTACCAGTGGCATACAGGAAGCTCAGCCAATGAGTGCTAAGAAAAGATGTTTCCTCTATAGTTCACTCCGAACTCCTGCTCCACCCCTGCCCCTCCAATCCCAACTCCACCCCTACCCAGGCCTGTAACCTCTTGCCAAGGTTTCAGGCCTGGGCAGGGCCCCCCAATCCTCTCCCATCACCAGCTTCACAGGGCCCAGGCCTCTGCGATCACCAACTCTGATCCTGCCCCCTGCCATCTCCAGCTCTGCCCTTGCCCCTCTGGCAGCCTTTGGCCAAGGCTGCAGGCCTGGGCAGAGGACCCCCAGACCCCTACATTGCTGGCTCCACCCCTGCCCAGACCTCTGTGATCTTAGGCTCTGCCCCTGCCCCTGCCCCTCTGATCACTGGCTCTGCCTCTGCCCAGGCCCTGAGATCGCCAGCTCCATGCCTGTCCCACTACAGCTTCTGGCCAAGGCTACAGGCCTGGGCAGGGGACCCCCAGGCCCCTGCTTTGCCAGCTTCACTGGTTCCCAGACCCCTGTGACACAGGCTCCACCTTGCCCCTTTGATCACTGGCTCTGCGGAGCCCAGACCCCTGCAATCTCCAGCCTTGCCCCTGCTTATCCCTGAGGCCTCTGGCCCAGGCCTTCTGCCTGGGTAGGGCACCCTCATACCCCTCTGATCTCCAGCTCTGCCCCTGCCCCCTCTGATTGCCTGTTCCACCACTCAGGCCCCCATCTCCCCTGCCACCTGTCTGGCTAATAGGCCTTACCACTTGAGTGGTGGGGCTGAATCGGACTGGGTGCCACCATCTTGTAGCCATGGGGGAGGCCATCTTTGTGATGGAGTGATGCCTAATTTGCACATTACTCTTTTATTAGATAGGATAATACTCTTTAGGTCTATCCTTATTGTTGCAGATGGCAAGATTTTTTTATGGCTGAGTCATATCACAGTGTATATATCTACCACTTTCTTCTTTATTCAGTTGTCTATTGATGGGCACTTAGTTTGCTTCCATATTGTGGCTATTGTCAATACTGCTGCAGTGGACACAGGAATGCATATGTCATCTTAAATTACTATTTGGGATTTCTTTGGATAAATACCCCAATCTAGAAATGCTGAGTTCTTCAATGTCTCTTGCTATAACCTTGTTTTGTTTTTGTTTTTTTTTTCCACTTTTTTCCCCTTTATTGATTAAGATATTACAAATATGTCCTTATCCACCAATGTCCCCTCATGCCCCCACTCCTGCCCTCATCCTCACCCCCTGTTGTCCACATCAATCACTTATGCTTATATGCATGCATACAAGTCCTTTGGTTGAGCTCTCCCCATCACCCCTAACCTCTCTTACCTTCCCTCTGAGTTTTGAGCATCTGATTGATACAACCTTGTTTTAAAGTCTATTTTGTATGATATAGTATTGCTACCCCAGCTTTTTATTTGTTTTCATTTTTATGAAATATCTTTTTTTATCCCTTTACTTTGTTTGTGCCTTTCAATCTGTAGAAACCGTGTTGTAGACATCATTTTTTTTATGCATTCAACCACATTACATCTTTTGATGGGAGCATTTAATCCATTAAATATATTAAATGTAAAGTTATTATTGATAGATATGTATTCATTGCTATTTTTTATTTGTATTTTTAATCTTTATTTTTCTTCTTTTTTTAAAAGTGTCTTCAAGATTTCCTATAATACTGGTTTGATGGTGATGAAATCTTTTAGCTATTTCTTATTTGAGAAACTCTTCATTTCTCTTTTGATTCTAAATGATTACCTTGCTAGGTAGAGTAATCTTGGTTATAGGTACCTGCTATTTGTTACTTTAAATATTTTGTGCCAATACCTTCTAGCCTGAAATGTTTCTGTTGAGAAATAAAAAGCATCCTGGAAACAAACGACAATGAAAACACAACAATTCAAAATCTATGGGACACAGCGAAAGCAGTTTTGAGAGGAAAGTTCATAGTTCTGCACACCTACTGAAAAAAACAAAAAACAAACAAAAAACAACACACACACACAAGACAAAATGGTAAGAAATTATATAACCCTGCAAGTCAAAGAATTAGAAAGAGAACAACAATGGTAAGCAGAAGGAAGGAAATAATAAAGATCAGAGCAGAAATAAATGACATAGAGACCAAAAACACAATACAAAAATCAACAAAACCAAGAGCTGGTACTTTGAAAGGATAAACAAGATTGATGAACCTCTTGCCAGGCTCACCAAGAAGCAAAGTGAGAGGACCCAAATAAACAAAATAAAAAAATGAAAGAAATGAAGTAACAACCAACCCCACAGAAATACAAAGGATAATGAAAAAATACTAGGAACAACTCTATTCCAACAAACTTAAAGGAAATGGACTTATTCTTAGTAAAATACAAGCTTCCAAAACAGTCAGGAAGAATCAAAACTCCTGAATAGGCTGACAACTACCTAAGAAATTGAAGCAGTAATCAAAAATCTTCCAGCAAATGAAAGCCCTGGTCCAGACAGCTTTACAGGGGAGTTTTACCAAACAGTCAAAGAAAAACTAAAACTATCCTTCTCAGATTGTTCCCAAACATTCAAGGGGAATGCACACTTCCAAGCTCTTTCTATGAAGCCAGCATTACCCTGATTCCAAACTGGATAAAGATACCACAAAGAAAGAGAACTACAGGCTAATATCCTTGATGAACATAGCTGCTAAAATCCTCAACAAAATTCTAGCAAAGCAGACACAGCATTACATTGGAGAGATCATACACCATGATTAAGTGGGCTTTATTTTGGGTATACAAGGATGGTATAATATCCGTGAATCAATAAATATGCCATATTACATAAACAAATTGAGAGACAAAAATCACATAATTATATCAATCGATGCAGAAAAAGCATTTGACAAAATCTAACACACTTTTTGATAAAACACTCTCAGCAAGGTGTGAATAGAGGGATCCCACCTCAACATAATGAAAGCCTCATATGACAAACCTACAGCCAACATCATACTCAATGAGCAAAATTAAAACCATTTCCCCTAAGAACAGGAATATGACAGGAATGCCCACTTTTACTACTCCTGTTCAACATAGTACTGGAGTGCTAGCCATAGCAATCAGACAAGAAGAAGAAATAAAAGGCATCCAAATTGGAAAAGAAGAAGTAAAACTGTCATTATTTGCAGATGACATGATATTGTACATAGAAAACCCAAAAGACTCTATAAAGAAACTACTAGACTTAGTAAGTCAATTTGGCAATGTAACGGGATACAAAATTAACTCCTAAAAATCTATGACTTTTTTATTCACCAATAATGAACTCACAGAAAGAGAAACCAAAAAGATAATCCCATTTACCATTGCACCAAAAAAAATTTAGATACCTAGGAAAAAACTTAACTAAGGATCTGTACTCAGAATACTACAAGATGTTGAAAAAAGATATAGAGGAAGACAAACAAATGGAAGAACATACCATGTTCGTGAATTGGTAGAATCAACATCATTAAAATCTCTATACTACCTAAATGGGCAGATTCAATGCATTCCCCATTAAAATATCAACAGCATATTGCATAGACCTAGAACAAACTCTCCAAAAGTTCATTTGGAGTAAAAACAAACAAAACAAAACAAAGTAAAAAACCCAAATAGTTGCAGCAATCCTGAGAAATAAGAACAAAAGTTAGAGGGATCACATACCAGATATCAAGCTATATTACAAAGCCACCATTCTCAAAATTGCCTGGTACTAGCACAAGAACAGACATATAGACCAATGGAACAGAACAGAGGACCCAGAAATAGACCCAAGTCATTATGCTTAATTAGTATTTGACAAAGGAGGCAAGAGCATACCATGGAGTCAAGACAGTCTCTTCAATAATGGTGCTGGAAAAATTGGTCAGATACAGGCAAAAAAATGAAACTAGATCACAAATTTACACCATTCACAAAAACAAACTCAAAATGGTTAAAGGACTTAAATGCAAGATGGCAAATCATAAAAATTATAGAAGACTACATAGGCAGTAAAATATTAGATTTATGTTGTAACAATATCTTTACAGAGACAGCTCTTAGGGCAATGAAAATTAAGGAGAAAATAAACAAATGGGACTACATCAAAATAAAAATCTTCTACACAGCAAAAGAAATCATCAACAAAACAATAGGAAAGCCAACTGCATGGGAGAACATATTTTCCAATGTTATCTCTGATAAGGGTTTGATCTCCAAAATGTACAGGGAACTCATACAACTTAACAAAAGGAAGATAAACAATCCAATCAAAAAATGGGCAAAGGATGTAAATAGACACTTTCTGAAAGGAGACACACAGAAGGCAGAGAGACATATGAAAACATGCTCAAAGTCACTAATCATCCAAGAGATGCAAATCAAAACAATAATGAGGTACCATCTCACACTGTCAGGATGGCTATCATCAACAAATCAAAAGGACAGTGCTGGTGAGGATGTGGAGAAAAAGGAACATTAGTGCAGTGCTGGTGGGAATGCAGATTAGTGCAGCCACTGTGGAAAACAGTATGTATTTTCCTCAAAAAGTTAAAAATGGAACTCCCATTTGACCCAGAAATTCCACTTCTAGGAATATATTCCAGGACACCAGAAACACCAATTAGAAAGTATATATGCACTCCTATGTTCATAGAACAATTTACAATAGCTAAAATTTGGAAATAGCCTAAGTGCCCATCAGCCTATGAGTGGATTAAAAAACTGTGGTACACAATGGAATACTATGCTGCAGTAAAAAAAAAGGAATTCTTACCATTTGCAACAGCATAGATGGAACTGGAGAGCATTATGCTAAGTGAAATAAGCCATTCAGAGGAAGATAAATATCACATGATCTCACTCATATGTTCGATATAATGATCAACATAAACTGATGAGCAAGGATAGATCCAGAGACTAGGATACATTGAACAAACCATACAAACTGAGAAAGCAGTCAGGGGAGTGGTAGGGGGGTTAGAGCTCAAACAAAGGACTTGTATGCATGCATATTAGCATAACCAGTAGACACAGACACTGGGGCAGCAGGGCTTGTAGGAGGTAGTGGGAGTGTTGGGGGGCATCAATCAGGGTAAAAGGAGATGTATGTAATACTTTAAACAATAAAAACAAAAAAAATTTTATGTTCTAATTGGGTGTTTTGTGCTACCTTATTTTCCAAATTACTTATTTGAATTTCTGCCTCATCTAATCTACTGTTGAATTCTTCTAATGTAGACTTCTTTTCAGTTAATGTATTCTTCACATATGACTGATTCTTTTTAGGTTTTCTATCTTTGCTCTTTTTGTTTCCTATCTCTTTGTTAAAGTCCCCACCGAGTTTATCTATTTTTCCCACATTCATTGAGCATCCTTATAGCCAGTATTTTGACTCTGCATCTGATAGATTGCTCTTCTGCATTTTGTTTCGTTTTGTTTGTTTTCTGGAGTTTTGTTCTGTTCTTTAATTTGAGACATCTTTCTCTGTCTCCTCATATGGCTGCCTCCCTTGTGTGCTTTTATGTCTCCCAGTCTTACTGGAGTGTCTTTATGTAATTGGGTCCTATGGGGCCCATTGGTGAAGTCTCCCTAGTAACATAAACTGGGTATCCCAGGTACATTACTTTTGTGGACTGTGTGTGATCTCCTGGTGCAGTTGAGCCTTGATTGTTGTTGCTGTGTCAATGGAATGATTGGTTGTCAGGACTGGCCATGACTACAGTGGAAGAGCTACTGGGTATGGGCTGAACCCAGGGAGCAGGATTCACTTGAACAGTGCTCTGGTGCCTGCCAAGTTTGCACTTTGGGTATGTCCTTTGGAGAAGTGGTTGAGTGGTGCTCTGTTGTGGACTAAAGTTGGCTCCTGGGTGTGTTGGTTCTGGGTTCGTATGGGAGAGGCTTTGGTGTAAGCCAAGGTCAGCTGCAGCCTATGCCAGGCCCAGGGCCAGTGGGTATGAGATACAAAGTGATCTGCAAATGATTACCACTTTTGCTGGGCTTAGAGGTGCCTGGAAGAGGCTGAGCTGTGAACCAAGTCTGGCTGGGTTTGCAGTCAGTAAGAGTTACAGAGCACGCTGAGGTTGAATGCCACATGTTTGGGTTTGTGGACATTTGAGAGAGTTTAGGAAAGTCCACAGCATGAGCCAAGTTAGTCTGTTCATATGGAAAAGCCACTGCCTGTTGGGTGGGGTGGGGTCTCAGGGAAACACCGTGGCCGGTGAACAGTGCTAGTCGGTTTGACGAAGACTCAGTGCCCACCTGAACCTGCAGGCTGGGTGGTGGGGGGATTCAATAAGGGAAAATGGCTTCTACTAGCACTTCTCTCTGGCAGAAAGCTGCTCCTCCAGACCTTGTTCTGAAGGCGACAATTTTATTCTTCCTTGGATGTCCCTGATGCTTTCTGATGTACTCCCCTAGTGCTGGCGCTCAGAGCAAGTGAGTCCGTCAGTGAGCAAGTTTGTGGGGAGAGACTTTCAAAAAGAACGCCTGGGACTCCAATAGTCCTTATTGCATTAGCCAAAATCCTCATTCGTTTCCCCAGGCAGAAGTTCTGAAGGCTTCTTTTTCTGGCACTTGAACTCTGGACTGAGGAGCCTGGTGTGGGTCTGGGATCCCTCGATTCTCATGGGGACTTCCACAGTAGAGATTTCCTCCCAATTTTTGATCATTACATGTGAGTGTGGGAACAGCCTGTTCCACCTCTCCACCTGTCCTACCAGTTTTGTAGTGGTTTCTTTTGTATATCCTTAGGTATGAGGATTCTATTCAGCTAGATTTCTGTCCATTCTCAATGACAGTTGTAATTTTGATGTGGTCATGGGAGGAAGCAAGCACAGCCTCCTAGTCTGCCATCTTGAACAGAAATTTATTTCTTGTTCTTAAAACACCCTCTTTGAAGAAGTGTCTATTTAGCTCCTTTGCCTATTTTTTAATTGGATTGTTTGAGGGTTTTTTTGGTGTTGTGTTTTATAAGGTATTTATACATGTTGGATAGTAACCCCTTATTAGAACATAGATGGACCTGAAAAGTATTATGCTAAGTGAAATAATCAGTCAGGGAAAGAGAAGTACCACACTATTTCACTTATATGCGGAGTCTAATGACAAAACAAATGATCAAAAAAAAGAAAAAAAAGAAAGAAAGAAATAGACTCATAGATACAAAGAACTGATACAGACATGTGTTGGGGGCGGGGCGGGGAGGTGAAGGGGGTAGAGACCTGGGTTAAAAAGGTAAAAAGATTAAGCAAAAAAAAGCAAAACCCATAGACAAAGGTAACAGTATAATGATTACCAGAGGGAAAGGGGAACAGGGAGGGTAGAAGTGGGTGAAGTATGGGATAAATGGGAGATGACTTTGGGTGTGAACATACAATGCATGATACAGATGTATTATATAGTCGTATACATGAAATCGATATAATTTCATTAGCCAACTTTATTACCCAATCAATTCAGTAAAAAAAATAAAAACCTACTAGGGCTTCTTTCCCACTAGAAAAAGCTGAGCTAGCAACCCTAAACAATTTCAAAGGAGTCCTTTAGCCTCAGTTATATTTTTCAAATAATAGTATTTGGACTTTTATTCTCCTTCCCACTCAGCCATATCCTGAACTAGACATTTTGCCCCTCTCAACCCTATTCCTACTTCACGTCCAGTTCAGCTCATTTCTGATTTGTGGCTCTAACCTTGGACCCATTATGTTTTCACAGAAATTGATTTGGTCCTTCTGGTGTTAAGCTGAGAAGACTTACCTCATCAGTACACAGTGGTTGTTAGATGCAGTCTACACTTAAAAATGGAGGTCTCTTGTGGGTAGAAACTCCATCATTTCACCTAAGGAAATTAAAATCTGCATGTGAAAACGGTCACAAATTCATACCTCAGATTTTAGACTTTTTTACTGACCTGGACTGTTTGGTCCACTGATTTCTTAAGGAATTAAAAAAATAAAATAAATGAGGGCTTATAGATGTTAGAGGTCATTTATAGAGGTTTTGTATTAAGTTGAAGTGCTGCAGTAACAAATTACCACCCACTTAGTAGCCTAAAGCAATGTAACTCATTACTTTGCATTTCTGTAGGTCAGAATCCCAACACAGGCCTTGGGGGCTAAAATCAGGTGTTGCAGGACTATGGTCCTTTCCAGAGGCTTGAGGAGAATATCCCTTTCTTGTAACTTCCAGTTTATAATGACTTCCCACATTCCTTGGCTTGTGTCTCCTCTTTAATCTTCAAAACAAGCTATATACTTCTCTGATAATTCATCAATATTGTATTTGCCTCTACTCTGACTTCAATCTGGAAAGGTTAAATGTTCATGTGATTAGACTGGGCCCACTCAGGTAATCCCATTTTTCTTTTTTAAAATCTTTATCCGAGGACATTTTTCCATTGATTTTTCCCCTTTATTGATTAAGCTATGAAAAATGTGACTTTATCCCCCCAATGTTCCCTCATTCTCACCCTCACCCCCTGTTGTCCACATCCATTGCTTATGCTTATATGCATACATACAAGTCCTTTGGTTGATCTCTCCCCCCACCCTCCACCACCCTTCTCTACCTTCCCTCTGAGTTTAAAGCATCTGATCAATGCTTTTGTCTCTATATCAGTTTTTGCTCATTGGTTTATGTTGCTCATTATAATCCACAAATGAGTGAGAGCATGTGATATTTATCTTTCTCTGACTGACTTATTTCACTTAGCATAATGCTCTCCAGTTTCATCCATGCTGCTGCAAATGATAAGAATTCCTTTTTTACAGCAACATAGTACTCCATTGTGTAGATGTACCACAGTTTTCTAATCCACTCATCTGCTGATGGGCACTTAGGCTGATTCAAATCTTAGCTATGATAAATTGTGCTGTTATGAACATAGGGATGCATATATCCTTTCTGATTGGTGTTTCTGGTTTCTTGGGATATATTCCTAGAAGTGGGATCACTGGGTCAAATGACAGTTGCATTTTTAGTTTTTTGAGGAAACTCCATACTGTTCTCCACAGTGGTTGCACCAGTCTGCATTCCCACCAGCAGTGAATGAGGGTTCCTTTTTCTCCACATCCTCACCAGCACTTGTCATTTGTTGATGATAGCCATTCTGACAGGTGTGAGATGGTACCTTATTGTCGTTTTGATTTGCATCTCTCCAATGATTAGTGACTTTGAGCATGTTTTCATATGTCTCTCAGCCATATGTATGTCCTCTTTCGAAAAGTGTCTATTTAGGTCCGTTGCCCATTTTTTGATTGGGTTGTTTATCTTCCTTTTGTTAAGAGAGTAAAAAAGAGAGAAGAAAAGACAGAGAGAAACATTGATGTGAGAGAAACACATCAATTGGTTGCCTCCTGCACGAGCCCTGACCAGGGCCCCGAGGAGCCTGCAACCAAGGTACCTGCCCTTGACCAGAATAGAACCTGGAACACTTTGGTCCACAGGCCAACTCTCTATCCACTGAGCCAAACCAGCTAGGGAAACTTCCATTTTTGAAGTTCCTTAATTTTACTCTTATCTACAAAATTCCTATTTCCATGTAAGAAAGATAACATTGTCACCATTTCTGGGGTTTAGGACTCAGGTATTTTTGGATGGTTAATATTCTGCTTATCACAGCTTCAATTAATAGCTTAGAAAAATATTGAATAGAAAGGAGTTTAAAAAGTAAATCTCTTTAAGTGCTGCAAATAAAAGACTAGAAATATTTTATCAACCTGAAATCCCTCTGGGTGGCAGTTCATCCTCTGAGGGTAATGGAGGACAGTGGTTGAGTGCATGGTTTCCAGTTGACCACTTCAAAGGGTATAACTGCCATCCCTCATGAACCAGTATTAATGCATTATTGTTAACTAAAATCTACACTTCATTCAGAGTTCGTTAGTCTTTAATTAAATATTATTTTGCTGTTTCAGGATCCCAACCAGGTTTTCACAAAACATCTAGTTTTCATACTTCCTTAGGCTGTCAGACTCTCTTTTGATTTGATTAGTATAATAGGTTTTGGGGAGCAAGACTACAGAAGAGAAATGCCATTCCCATCACCTCACATACATGTACATATTATCAAGAAAACCTTCTCCTTGTGGATGCATAGAGCTCCGATAAAGTCTGTCCATTGGATCATAGACCTTTGTTTTGCAGAATGCGCTGAGTATATTTCACAACGGGTTACTTTTTCATTCCCCATTCCAGAATCCAGAGAGCTTAGAATTTTCACAATGAGAAACTGGTGAAGTTCCTGAAGAGGCAAAGTTCATGTAAATACAGGTTGGGGCAAAAGTAGGTTTACACTTGTGAGTGCACACAAAACACAAAATTTATTCTTGTATTATTATTTATTAACTAGAGGCCTATTGCGGGAAGATTCCTGCAAAGATCTGGCTTCCTAAGCCAGAGCAAAGCATAAAAGGGAGCGAAGCTCGCTGAGATGGGCTTCGCTCCCTTCTCCACACCTCGCTCCCTCCCGTCTCCCGCCTCTGGTGCTGCCTCAACTCCCTCCTGTCTCTGGTCTCTGCCTTGGCTCCCTCCTGTCTCTGCCGCTGCCATGGTTCCGTTCCCTTCTCCGCCGCTTCGCTTCCTTCTGCAGCACTTGGCTTCCTTCTATGCTGTCTCCAATCTTCACTCCTGCGCCTGTGTATGCAAATTAACCCATCTTTGTTGGGTTAATTTGCATATCACTCTGATTGGCTGGTGGGTATAGCAGAGTGACACTGATTTGCATGTTACTCTTTTATAGGTGTAGGCTAGAGGCCTGGTGAATAAGATTCATGCATGGGGGGGGGGGGTCCCTCAGCCCGGCCTGTACCCTCTCAAAATCTGGGACCCCTCAGGGAATGTCCAACTGCTGGTTTAGGCCTGCCAGAAATCAGGCCTAAACTATCAGTTGGACATCCCTCTCACAAGCTGGGACTATTGTCTCCTAACTTCTGGCCTGCTTGCCTGCCTGATTGCCCCTAACCCCTCTGCCTGCCTTCCTTATCACCCCTAACAGCTTGCCTGCCTGCCTCATCACCCATTACCACCTCTGCCTCAGACTCCACTGACACAGCTTCATCTAGAAGGATGTCCAGAATGACATCCAGAAGGTCATTCAGCTGTCTGGTCTAATTAGCATATTACACTTTTATTATTCTAGATTATTATATTATTTCCCATACGAACAACAGTAAATCCACCTTGAACACATGCCTCTCTAAGCCTGTGGAATCAGAAATTTCTTAATCTCATTCTGTACCACCCTATGTTTTCAGCAGTTTGTCAAAGTTGTCATATAAGTGACCTGTCAGTTTATGGCTCCTTGGAAGCAGAGCTCAGCTGTCTTTCCCGATTTCTGTTGTAATCTCACTTCTCTGATGGGTCTGAGAAAAATTGATTTTCAATTTTTTTATATTTTTTCTGTTGTAATGCAGAAGTAATCACTTCTATGCTCTTTACATGTTAGAGATACTATTCAATCTCCAGATAACCTGCACTATGTATTCTACCTTCACCACTCAACAATCTATCGGAAAGGGTCACCAAAGTTTCTTAATTGTCCAATGTCTTTAATAGTATCTTAATATGACAGTGTTCTCTATTTTTCAAATTGTATTGGTCAATTTTTTATTATAAGGTATAGCGAAATATTTATGTATTTTAGATACAAGTATTTTATCAGACATGTGATTTAAATTTTTTCCTAGCATTCCCTTTGTGACTTTCAAAGAACAGAATTCTTCATTATGATGAAGCCCAACTTTCAATGATTATCTTTGATGCATTATGTGTTTGGGATATATCTAAGAAAACTTTAATAAATGTGACAAAATTTTATTTTGTGCTTTTTTTCTTTATATTTTTAAATCAGGTTAAACATTAGGTCTATAATTTTAGTTTATCTGTTTATTTTATTTGTGGTATATGTTTCTAGTTACAGATTGAAGTTCATGTTTTTTATATGTGGTTATGTAATTTTTTCACAATAATTTGCTCAAAATACTATTCTCTTTCCATTGAATTGCTTATGCTTCATTGTCAAATTTAATTAACCTTATATGTGTGAGTTTATTTTTAAACTTTCTATTCTGTATCATTGATCAATTTGTTTATCTTTATATTAAGTATTTCATGTCTTTATTTCTGAAGTTTTATAAAAAGCTTTACAATTAGGTAGTGTATGCTCATGTTGGTTTATTTTCAGAGATGTTTTTTATGTTTAGGTCCTTTGAATTTATACAAATTTTAGAGCCAATTGTCAGTTTGCACCTCCAGAAAAAGCCTACTAGAATTTTGATTGAAATTGCATTGCAGCTACAGATCAATTAGAATAAAAATGGCATAATAATATTCAATCTTCCAATCCATAAGCAATGTATATTGCTTCACATGTTTAACTCTTCTTTAATTTATCTCAGCATACATTCTTAATCAAAATTAGTATAGCTGTTTTAAAATGTTTGTCTGCTAATTCCAGCATCTGAGTCATCTTGAGTCTGTACTGATAGCCTTAAATCTTGGGTCATATTTTCCTATTTCTTTCTATACTTAATTGTCTGGAATATATGTTAGATATTATTGATGTATTTGTGGCCTGGTGCATGGATTTGTGCACATTAAAAGGAAATTAATTAGATGAAATATTTTAATATCACTATTTGTTCTTTCTTTATAATAGATTTGTCAGAGATGAAAGAAAATTAGTAAAATATATATGAAAATCTATATATACAACAGCCTAAGTGACCGGCCGACCAACCAGTAGCTATGATGTGCACTGACCACCAGGGTGCAGACACTCAATGCAGGAGCTGCTGAGCAATGGCAACTTTGCAGAGTGCCCTATTGCACTCTGAGACCCCTCAAGGGATGTAGTACTGCCAGTTTCAGCCCCATCCCCACAGGCCAGACCAAGGAACCCCACCACACAAAAGGACCCTGCTCATTCTTCAGATGTTCTTTGAACCCCCTCACCCTCAGGGCCACCCCAGGTGAAACCAGCTGAAGAGAGACCTGGAGAGGTTGGCTCCAGGGCTGTCCAGCCCTGTCTCACACAGTCCCGCCTGCCAGCCACCTTCTAATTAATTTACTTTCAATGTGCACAAATCTGTTCACTGGGCCTCTAGTAATATATAAATTGATTAATAAATAAACAATAACAACATGATATAACAACAACAAAGACATGCTATAAAAATGACAAAAACATGATATAAAAAACTGATAAAATCAATAACTGATAAATTGATTAAACTTATTCTAATATCTCCCTATATATCACATTAAGAGTAAAAACTCAAAGTGCTTGACTAATTTCTCTTGTGATGCAGTATTTACTTTAACTTTAATGTCACATACTCTTTGAACTTAAAGGAAAGCAACATAGAACTGCCCATGTCTGAAAATGGGTTCAGGTAGGAATATTCCTAGTCTGTCTAGAGTTTGTCCTTGTGATTTATTAATAGTCATAACAAATGCTGGCAACAGGGGAAACTGTTGTTGAATCAATTTAAATGGGAGGCCAGTGTCATAAGGGGACAAATCAAATCTTGGAATCAGAACAACCTCTCCTTCTGTAGATCCTGTTAATACTTCAGCTTTGATTATGTTAGTTCACAATGTTTTTTTTTAATCTTTATTGTTCAGATTATTACAGTGGTTCCTCTCCCCCCCCCATAGCTCCCCTTCTTCCAGTTCCCACCCCACCCTCTGCCCTTACCGTCCCCCACTGTCCTCATCCACAGGTGTACGATATTTGTCCAGTCTCTTCCCACACCTCCATAACCCTTCCTCGCCTGCCCTCAAGAATTGTCAGTCCACTCTTTTTCTATGGCCCTGATTCTATTATATTCACCAGTTTACTCTGGTCATCAGCTTTTATATTCACTTGATTTTTAGATTCACTTGTTGATAAATATGTATTTGTTGTTCATAATTTTTTATCTTTACTTTTTCTTCTTCTTCCTCTTCTTAAAGGATATCTTTCAGCATTTCATATGATACTGGTTTGGTGGTGATGAACTCCTTTAGCTTTTTCTTATCTGTGAAGCTCTTTATCTGACGTTCAATTCTGAATGATAGCTTTGCTGGGTAAAGTAATCTTGGTTGTAGGTTCTTGCTTTTCATCACTTTGAATATTTCTTGCCACTCCCTTTTGGCCTGCAAAGTTTCTGTTGAGAAATCAGCTGACAGTCACATGGGTGCTCCCTTGTAGGTAACTGACTGCTTTTCTCTTGCTGCTTTTAAGATTCTCTCTTTGTCTTTTGCCCTTGGCATTTTAATTATGATGTGTCTTGGTGTGGTCCTCCTTGTATTCCTTTTGTTTGGGGTTCTCTGCACTTCCTGGACTTGTAAATCTATTTCTTTCACCAGGTAGGGGAAGTTTTCTATTATTATTTCTTCAGATAGGTTTTCAATATCTTGCTCTCTCTCTTCTCCTTGAACCCCCATAATTCTGATGTTGGTACACTTGAAGTTGTCCCAGAGACTCCTTACACTATCTTCATATTTTAGGATTATTTTTTCTTTTTGCTTTTCTGGTTGGGTGTTTTTTCTTCTTTGTATTTCAAATCTTTGCCTTGATTTTTGCGATCCTCTAGTCTGCTGTTGGAACTCTGTATATTATTCTTTATTTCAGTCATTATATGCTTAATTTCTAGCTGGTCCTTTTTCATATCCTTGAGGGTCTCACTAAATTTATTGGCACTTTCTAGGAAATTCTTGAAAAACCTTATAACCATGGTTTTGAACTCTATATCCAGTCATTTGCTTTCCTCCATTTCTGTCATTTGTGACCTGTTTCTTTGTCTCCACATTTTGGCTGATTCCCTGCATTGATAGAGTGGCTTTCTCTGCTAGGTGTCCTAAAGGGCCAAGTGGCTCAGCCTCCCCAATTACCTGAGGTGGACACTCTTGGTGTACCCCCTTATAGGCTTTGTTAACAGTCTTTTGTAGCTAAGTCTTGGTTGTTGTTGGTATCACTGGGAGGAATTAACCTGCAGGCCACTTGGCTGTGGGAATCAGCTGTGTCAACAGTGGGAGAACTTCTGTGCTAGAGATACCTTTATGGGGCAAGGCTTGCTTCATTGGGGCTTTGGTGCTCACTGATTCTGCCCCCTGAATGTGTCCCTTATGGATCTGAGGAATTGTAATCTGGATGGTCTCACTCTGACCAATGAGTACACTGGCTCTTAGATCTCTAAGGAGATGCTAATTTAGCCTCTGCCTGAGGCTACTCAGCTTTTTACACACAAAAGCCTTTGCACACAGCTTGGGTGGGAGGAGTTCTCAGGGAATCAGCAGGGCTGGGCTGATCCTCAGCTCAGCCCTATGAGGCCCAGGTCTCAGTGTCCCATGGTAATCGCTATAAGCACCTCTGAGAGAAAGCCGCTCTGGAGTTCCTCCTGATGCCATAAAGTTCAGTTTCTCCCTGTATGAGTCTGGATCCCCAGAAACTTGCCTGGAACTGGAGTTCAGAGCTGTTGGAAGCTTGTGACTTACTCTAGATTGAAAAAGTCAATGGCGTCCTAAGTTGTCATCCCTTTCCACGCTTGCACCTCTGTACCCCTGCACGGTACTTCCACACCTCCTTGAGTCTCAGTGTGCTTTTCTCTTTCCTTTTCGTTGTAGAATTTCACTCATCCAGCCGTCCTGTGGTTCTGGGTGGTGTCCATTTTTTCTTTCGTTGTAGTTTTGAAATGGCTGTGTGAGGTAGCAAGTTCAGTCAGGTGTTTTCCAATGCCACCATCTTGGGGTTTTTTTTTAGTTCTCAATCTTTTGATAATAAATCTAGTACCTTACAAAGACCCCATTTACTATTAAGATTTCTTAGTAGCATGATGATTGCAACTACTTTCAATTTTAATTTATGACATGGCATTCCCAGAGGAGTAATACTATTAAGAAATTTGATGGAAATTTTTTTTTTGGTATCATCCACCGAATTGATGGAATCATCACTCAAATGATACGTTGTGCCAATAGTTGGTCTTCAGACACATTCTGTTGACAACATCACTGTCTTTCAATTTCAGAATGTCAACAAAAATAACCAAATTCACAGTCAACAATGACAGATTGAAACACACATGTGTGATTGGCTCCAGCGAGAGCTTTATCTGTATTGAGCATGCACGAGTCAATATTTATTTTTGAATTGCTTATGCGGTTCATATGTACCGGCCTGTCAGTCAGTCAGACAATCAAACAGATGGTCGGTCACTTAGCCAGATAGATAGATAGATAGATAGATAGATAGATAGATAGATAGATAGATGTAGTTTAGGCTCAAAATTATACTATGTTTCTCTGAAAAAAATGTCTTTTCAAACTCTAAATTTTGTCTTTCTTGCAGTAGAATTTCTCTAGTTCTTTGATCCTTAGCTGGGCTACTGATGTCTTCCCCACATAAACATATTAGGATTCAGTATTCAATGTAGGCAGACATTTTTATGAAAATTTTGGGCACAAGTTTATGACTCTTTCTGTGATTTTTATTTCTCTTCCATTTCAGCTGCTGGTTTATCCCAATCTCTCTTCTCTTATTCTTTAAACCAGTAAGACTGGACTTATTCCCTGACTAAAAAGTAGAGTAAGGAAGGATATCAGTTGCTTACCATGACTGTTCCTTTAAGCCAAGTGTAGACTGCCATCCAGTGTCTGCTTACTTTTCATTGCTTTCCAATGCTTTCAAGTAGTTTTTATTTATATTTTCCAGAGGCTATACTTGTTATCTGAATGCAAAGTAGTATAAAAGAGTTTATTACTGCATTAGTTTGCAACATATACTTAATCTTAACTGGGAACAACTACTTCATTACGTGCATCTATGCCACATTTAAAAAAAAAAAAGCAGCTATGACTGCAAATAACTAAAATTTTCAGTCTAACCTATTGACTACCATGAAATTTACTACATTTATAAATACCCTGTCATAACAGAGAAAAGTGGCTTAGCTACATGAAAAGATTTCTCAGTGGTACCAAACTGTGAGCTACTGCTTTATTAATAACCTGTGCCACAGGACTGGTTTTGAATTTTAAAATAATCATGATTCTAGAAAGCATTATTGGTTATTTAGTGTGTTTCAAGTGCTGTACTTAGCACGTTATCTGTATTATTGCATTTAACATTTAAAAAAACTATATAATATGGAAGATGCTTGACCTGATTATAAAAGAGGATAATTATCCTCCTGTCCAAAGTCACACCTAGTAAGTCGCTGAGCTGGTTTCCAAACAAGACCCCCGGATTCTAAGGAGGGCAGGCTTACAAAGCCTGTGCATTGCAAAGAGCCTTAGAACAGTCACCAGGGAGGTAATTGCTTATGATGACTGCAGTCTAAATGGTTTTTAATATCCTACCATTGAGAAACTCTTTGTATCCTTTATATGTGACAAAAGGGTTATAAAACTGTAAACTTCACTTTGCTCGCTATATGATTGCCCAGCAAGTGGAAAGTTTAAGAACTCGTGAGGAGGAAATGATCTAGCACAAAATCCCTCATCAGCTTCACACAGAAAGCAAACGCTTTAGAACAAAAGCATTTTGCTGTAAACAGTGCCATTATTAACTGTGATCCCTTCCCAGTAGGTAAAATCTTACACAGCAATACATTTGTATTCGCCGTATACTTTCTGAGGAAACATGAACATTGTTCAAAAGTCAAAAGGTCCATTTTTTGAACAGCAACTGGACAGAAATAGGTGACTGACATGATGTTTATTATGTCTGAGAACAAAATACAAGTAATATTTAAATCTTGGTTATAAATGTTCTATCCCAAAATTTTAGACTTTAGAGGGAACCACAGAGATCAAATTGCCCATCTTGTTAACTGGCAGGTGAAGAAATTCAAGCTCAAAAAAGTTAAGTGATTTATTTAGGGCCTCAGCTAATTATTGACAATTCTAAGAACAGAACACAGGTGTCTTAAATACTTTCCTGAGGCTGACTTGAGGAACTAGCATAAGCATTTAATTAAAATTGAATTATTATTTGTTTCTCTTAATCTCAGCCAGAGATATACTCCCTGTGGCTACTACCAAAATTTTAAGTCCTAAATTTTATTCTTTTTCACTTCATAAATCACTTATTTATGCTTGGAAGAATGCGTTTTATCTATACATTTGTATTTTGTTGTTTGTTTTTGAAAACTTAAATGCAACGTCCTTAAAGGCGGGAGCTTTATTTATCTTGCTTACCACTATTTCTAGAGGGATGGCAAATCATGATGGTTTGAAACTGAGTTTCGCTGGATGTGGGGTTTTCAGCACTACCACCAAGAGTACCCTGAGAAAACCGGGAATGGGGTGTTCATCCTCTCAGGACCTCTGCATAGTTTCACAAGCTGTGCATTTCACCTTCCCAAGGAGCACAATTAACCTTAGAATTCTCATAAATATACTTATTGCCAGGCATATTTGAAAGATGGCAGCAATGCGGCATAATTTACAAATAGCCGCTGTTTAAACTGGATAGTGCTAGTTCTATCCTCATTTTAATGGGCAGCATATGTTATACTGGAGGCTCTCAATTAGCATCTGTTGCTGGACATACCCATCAAAATTATAGCAAAAAGGTATAATATGTATTTGTGGTTTCTGATGAGAAGTGACTTTTCTATGTGCAACTTCTCATATTTGGGGATAAATAATTTCTTATTGGGAAGGGAGCTTTCTTATGCATTTTAAGATTACACATACATAGCCTACATACTATGCATATATATTTATATTCATATGAATATATAATAAAACTAAAAAGTTATGGTCATGTATGTGCTATATTATATACACAGATATTATTTTAAACAGCTGTCATTTTATCTCATTTGATTCAAGATTGTCAAATGAAAACAGAAAAAGTACATTAAAAAAAAACAAAATATTTTTGGTTTCAGAAAATAGACAGCAAATCTCTTCACTTTAAAAATAGGATCCTTTGAAAATGTCTTTTAGATTACTCTCAACAAAGTGACCATCACTATAATGAGTGAGGCTTGGCAGAACTGCCTTCAACGCCATTCCCTGCTGCGACAAACAACAAACCCTATACTTTGTACCTGCTTGCATTGTTGAGATGAAATTTGTCATGTCGCTTCCTATACAGCCTCTGATTGTGTTTGTGGTGTGGGACAGCTCTACATAGTCTTCATGGAATTGTAGTTATCAGCTATTCACTGCTATCACAAACCACAAAATTGCTATTTTTTTCACAATCATCCACTTCTAAAAGTTCTTCCTAGACCCTTCAATGACTAGTTAGGTGTTTGGTAATTTTCTTCAGACCTCAACATCCACTTTGTCTGTGGACAGACTTATTTTTTCATTGTTATGAAGGATTTCTTTACAAAAGCCTCTTTAATGCTTTTTCCTTCTCCTCCTTCTTCTTCTTCTTCTTTTTAAAAGTAGAGGCTATTCTGTGGCTTTGTTAGCTCTTCCTCTTGATCTCCTGATCAAAATTACCCCCAACAAACATATTTTGCTTCAATCTCTCCTGGCTTATATTTTACCTCCTGGTCTGTACACTCAATTTGTTTAGTCACAACAACATTCTTAAACCACATCAACTGCAAACATCTAAAGTATCTTCGTTTTGCTTTCCAAAAAATTCTTCAAAAATGCATTTGGGAAAGGAATAATGCTCTGTGCTCCTATGACTAATTTATGCATAACATAGAATTTGTCATAAGCCTCCATTTTTAAAGGACTAATGAGTCTTCCTATAAAAATGAAAAAAATGTGAAATTACTTTTGTTTTACTTTCTTGTTTGCTATTTGCTTCTGGCATCTACTATTAGGTCAGTCATACATTATATCAACACACTCTGCTTGTAGCCAACCTCCAAGAAGCCCTCTATTAAGAATGTTAAGATAACGCAAACTGTAACATTATCTCTACATTTTTCATATATAACTAGAGGCCGAGTGCATGAAATTCGTGCATGGGGGGGGGGTCCCCTCAGCCCAGCCTGCAACCTCTCCCATCCGGGACCCCTCGGGGATATGCAACTGCCACTTTAGGTCTGATCCTAGGGACATGCCTCTCACAGTCCTGGACCACTGGCTTCTAATCGCTTACCTGCCTGGTTGCCCCTAACTCCTCCCTGCTGCCATCCAGGTTGCCCCCAACTGGCCCCTCCCTGCCAGCCTAGCTCCTAACTGTTCCCCCCTTCTGGCCTAGTCACACCTCATTGCTCCCCTGCCAGCCTAATCACCCCCAACTTCCCCCCCCTCTGCTGGCCTGATTGCCCCTCATGGCCCCCCTGCCAGCCTGTTCACCTCATGCAGCCTGCTGTTCAGTCATTTGGACATCCCTCACTAACCCCCCTGCTGGCCTGGTTGTCCCACAAAAGCCTGATATTCAGTAGTTGGGTCATCCCTCACTAGCTCCCCCTGCTGGCCTGGTCATAGGTAGCCATCTTGTGAGGGGGTAAGAGATAATTTGCATATTACCTCTTTATTATATAGGATGCTCAGCATTTACTCATTAATAATTACTCATAAAAGCACCAAAAAGTAAGGGAAAGTAAGTAGACAATAGAAAAAGATTCTCAGAAAAATTAGGTATTGGAATTAACAAACATAAGTTTAAAATAAATGTGACTAATATTTTCAAGAAAATAGAGATAAAATGGGGAAGTGGACAGAAAATCCCTGAGTAGCAGGTTCCAGTTGGCCAAGGCAAATATGCAGATAAATGAGAAAACTGTGACCCATGGGAATACATGTACCAGTAAAAGTGTGCGGTAGTATTAAGGTTCTCCCAAGAAACAGTCAATTGGAGATGAGTGTGTATGCATGAGGCAAAAGTATGTTTGCAATGGTGATACCTGAAACAAAGAGTATATTCTTTTATTATTATTTATTAATTATTGTATTATTTTCCAAAAGAATAACTGTAAACCTATTTTTGAAATATATCTATCTATATCTATATCTATCTATCTATCTATCTATCTATCTATCTATCTATCATCTATCTATCTATCTATATATATATATATATATACATATAGACAGAGAGAAATATTGATTTATTATTAATTGTGGAGAGTGAGATCTGCCAAGATTTTCAGTCAGAAAACTGCAGTGGTGGAGTTCTAGTAGTTTCAGTCTGAATCTGAAAACCTGAGAACCAAGGAAGCCAATGGTGTCAATTTAAGTCTGAAATTTGGCAGCTTTGAGAAATAGGTTGGCTAGCCATGGGAGGTTGGTTGTAGGAGTGTACTGACCACCAGGGGCAGCTCCTGCATTGAGTGTCTTCCCCTGGTGATTAGTGTGCTTCAGAATGCCTGGTCAACCCATCGTTTGATTGGCCAGTTGTAAGTCACTTAGGCTTTTATATATATAGACTAGGGGCCTGGTGCACAAAAATTTGTGCACTTGGGGAAGGGGGGTCCCTCAGCCCGGCCTGTGCCCTCTCGCAGTCTGGGACCCCTCTGGAGATGTCCACCTGCTGGTGTGCCTGGCCAGCCTGGATGAGGGGCTGATGGCTGTTTACAGGCTGGCCAGTGGGGACCCTCAGCTCATGGGGGTGTGGCCAACCTGAGTGAGGGGTTGAGGGCCATTTTCAGCTGCCCACAGCCCCTTCAGGGTTCGGGTCCCTACTGGGGTACCTGGCCAGCCTGGGTGAGGGGCTGAGGGCTGTTTTCAGGCTTCCCATAGCTCCTATTGACCCAACGTCCCAGTGAAGCTGGCTGGAATCAGGTTTCTGGGGTTTATTTATCTTCTATAATTGAAACTTTGCTGCCTTGAGCAGAGGCCGAGGCAGGCAACTGAAGCCTCCTGTTTGCTGCAGCTTCTTGGCTTCTATAATTGAAACATTGTTGCCTTGAACAGAGGCCTGGCTGGCCTAGGCAGGCAGTTTCAACTCCATCACTGGTGCAACAGAAGCCTCCTTTTTGCTCTAGCTCCGTGGCTACTGGCCTCCATCTTGGCTGGGTTAATTTGCATACAGCTGCTCTGATCAGCTGGTGGGCATGGGTTGACTGGTGGGCATGGCTTAGGTGTCTCGGAGTGATGTTAATTTGCATATTACTCTTTTATTAGATTAGATTGGAAAAGATTTAAAGAAAAACAGTTTTTAAGTGAGTTAATCTTGTATTAAAATAAACTTTGGATAGAAATTCAATTAAACCAAAGAAAATAGAGAAAATGGAAATAATAAATATAGAAAAATAAAATATAAACTAAAAATAAAAGAATAAATCATTAAAAATGGAAGGACCTCTAGTAAAACTGATTTAAAAAAATAAAAGCATAAATTACAAATACCAGTAATGAAAAAAAAGATATTATTTATAGTATCTAAAAACTGGTAATGAATGAAATGTCTATCATATAGAGAATGGATAATAAATTTGTTATAGTTATACAATGACAATAATGCTACATGCTACAACATGTATGGGTGTTATAGACATGATATCTAGTATAAGAAGAGAAACCAAAATATTGCATGTTTTATTAAACCAAGAACTGACAATATTAATTAATCATGTTAGAAGTAAGGACGGATGGACTTATCTCTGTGAAGAGAGAGGTGTACAGACCAGAAGGAAATACATAAAGAGTCCTATAATGTAGGTGATTTTGGATTTCTTGATTTGAATCATGGTTATATATTTGTGTTTATTTTATAAAAGTACACCAGTCTGTATACTTTCTGTGTTTTCTCAGTTGTTAAAAATATGATTTGTGCACTCCTCTGTTATGCTTCACTAAAACTATTATTTAATAGGAAATCAACTTGACAGGTTAACAACCATTCTATTTCATTCAGTCTATTGGGCTCTGACTCTTAAAGTAGCACAAGAATCTATAAAGTTTCCATGGTACACTCCTCCCCCCCAAAAAAGAAATAGGGTAAAGCCATGCCTTTTGTTTATGTTACTGTATCTCTTTACCTCTTTTCCATATGCTAAATCTTTCAGCTCTGCCTGAGTTTTATCTCATGTCCGCTGTTGAAAACATATTAAAACATTTAAAAGAAGGCTCTCTTCTCTCCCATTCTTGCTTGCAGAGCCTCATCATGTGCTATCCAATCCCAGAGGTAACCAAAGGAGATAATCTCTCTAGATTCCTACCTGTAAATAACATATAGTTCTCATTTTCTTTTCTGTCATTTTCTGCCATTTTCTCAGCTCTCTTCTGAGTAGAGCAACTGGCCCCTTGTAAATCATTACTGTCATCTTCTCTTCTTCCCATTTTTGTAGGGCTCCCCCAAACAAACAAAATCTTAAGGAATGCAAATTCTGAAGGCACTTTCTAATTTAATTCTTCAACCCATATCTTATTAAAGTATTTTGACCAAAGAAGAGGAAATTGGCCCTAACCGGATTGGCTCAGTGGATAGAGCATCGGCCTGCGGACTGAAAGGTCCCAGGTTTGATTCCAGTCAAGGGCATGTACCTTGGTTGTGGACACATCCCCAGTGGAAGGTGTACAGGAGGCAGCTGATCGATGTTTCTCTCTCACCGATGTTTCTAACTCTCTATCCCTCTCCCTTTCTCTCTGTAAAAAAATCAATAAAATACATTTTAAAAAAAGAAGAGGAAATTAAAATTATATCTTGAAAGGCAAAAGGCAAAATATTTCTATTTTTTTCAAATTTCTTAAAATTAATCTGAAATAAATAAATAAATAAACAAGTACTTTTAACTTGCAACAAAATAAAAATGATTTGAGATTGATAATTTGAAGTATGACAAACTGTAGAAGATTCTTCAGTCGTTACTGCACAATTGACAATTTTCTGGAGGAACAGACCCAATAACCTTGTCCACTTTGCCATCATTGGTTGGACTCAAGTTGGGAAATTAGATACTACTAGAGGCCCGGTGCATGAAATTTGTACACTGGGTGAAGGGGGGGGGGTCCCCTTAGCCTGACCTGTGCCCTCTTGCAGTCCGGAACCCCTCAGAGGATGTCTGCCTGCCAGCTTAGACACAATCCCAGGGGGATCAGGCCTTCACTGGCAGTCAGACATCCCTCTCATAGACTGGGGTTCTTGCAGTTCGAGGCTCTTGCAGTCTGGGACCCCTCACTCCTTTCCACTCATCTGCAGTGGAGGCAGGAGAGGCTCCTGCCACTGTCGCTGTGCTCATCAGCTGTGAGTCTGGCTTCTGAGTGCAGGGGCAGTGGTGGGAGTCACTCCCGCCTCTGAGGTAGCACTAAGAAGCAGCAAGCCTGTCTTTTGGCTGAGCAGTGCTCCCACAGGGGAAGCACACTGATCACAAGGGGGCAGCTCCTGCATTGAGTCTGCCCCCTGGTGGTCAGTGCACATCATAGTAACTGGTCGTTCTGCTGTCTGGTCGATTTGCATATTAACCTGTTATTATATAAGATTCTTTGATTTTATAATTATAATCAAGTAATTCTAATTTACTTTGAACAGTTGTCTTGACTGAGTTATGAACTTGGGAGGTTGAGGGTGGCTATCACTAACCTGATATTTAAATATAGAGGAACTTATTCTGAAAAAGAAAAAAATGAAGAAAGTCATATATATAAAATGGGAAAAATTAGGCAATGGCAGCTTCTAATTCTAGCTCTTTTCTGAAAGCCAGCTATGATCTGAAATGTAATTTGTTCTACATATTCATTGAAATGTCTATTATAAATTCTACCTTTTGGTTTAAATTAACCCAAATTATTTTTCTTTTACATGGAAACAAAAACCTTCACATTATATCAATATCAACTAATAGCATCCTTTATTTTAGTTATTAAAAACAAGCAAACAAAAAACTGGACAGTGTCCATGGAAAGCTAGTACTGAAATGTAGCTATGGATGTATGAAGCTAGTATTTATATCCCCATACACTAGAAATCAATAATTTGTGTGAAATGAAACGACAAAACTCACACATGATGGATCACAGTAACTATCAAAAGAAATAAACTTAATGGACTGGTGTCTCTAAATTACAAACATAAGTCAAAGGGAACAGAATACATTGCAGTTGAACAAAGGTGAGTCTATTAGCTCCATGGAACAAGGAAGTGAGCAAAGCATGGAGTTGGGGTGCGAAAGTAATGGGATCATTAAGACGGTGTTAGGACAGACTTCTTACAAAGTTTGTGCTTTGTTTAGTGATTGGGAGAGAGTTCAAGAAAGTATAGTTTTGTTCTGGATAGGATGTTGTCAGAAAAAAAGAGGTGATTATAAGATTATCTTAATAATTTTATCTAGGAGTTGGGAAGGACCTGGAATTGCAGTTTCTAAAAAAGTAGCAGTTACTTATGTTAGTTGGGAGAGGAGGAGGTTTGGTCATTCGTGTTTGGCAATGCTTTTGTTTTCGTCTTTGCTGAAACATAATCATGGATTGTTCCTATTTCATGGTGGCCTCATATTAGTCTCAGTGTAGCCTTCTCTCATGTTAATTGATGTGTTCCACAAGTAAAGCACAAACTAACAGTCATCATGGGCTGCTTTTTTGTTGTTATTCTTGTTTTGTTTTGTTTCTCCCTCAAAGCGTATATGTGAAATGTAGTGACAGTTTTGTTGAATGTGAAGGAAATCCATGTCCTAGACAATAGTATTAATACATCCAGAAAGGGAAAATTTTGTTTGCTATTTCCCTCTGTTTAGCCAAGTAAATAATTTGAAAGGATCTCTATCTCCATACCAATAGAAACTATCTACATAACAAGCATATCTTTGAAAGCATTCCTATGCTCACAGAAAACAAAAGGAAACAACAACAGCAACACCACCAAACAGTGAGTTTACACCAATCAGTTAGTGTTGCAAAGTAGACTTATCCCTAATATTCATTGTCTCATTCTATAGAAATAGAAGTCCAAAATGTTTGGTTGGGTCCAGGACAAAGTGACTATTATTCAGGTTTATTTTGAGAGACATATGGCCACATGACTAAGTTTGATCAATGATATAAGAAGTGCCATGTGGTCAAGTCTAGGAACCTTCAAGAGATATTGGACTGTGTTCCTTACCCTCTTTTGCTTTGCCTTCCTCCCTCAGCTGCAAGATATGTGGAAGGAAATACCTGGAGACCTAAGGTATGGAAGATGGATAGGATTGAGGGAGCGATCTCTGAGTCACTGTCAGTCTCAGATTCTCTGGGATACTAATAAAAGGATAATATGCTAATTAGGGTTGACGCCTTCTGGACGACCTTCTGGATGTCCTTCTGGACAAAGCTGCAGTGGCTGTGAGAGCTGAGGCTCAGGCAGCTCTGGGCAGCTGCGAAGGACTGAGGTGCCGCTGGGAAGGGCCTACACTTAGAGGCAGTCATGGGCAAGGTGTGGCTGTGAAGGGCCCAGGCTCAGGCTGGCAGTAGAAGCAGCAGCAGGGTAATGAGAGTGGCATCTTCCCTTCATCTGCCAGGTTACCTCCCACAGAGGGAGGCCAGACTACAGCTTAGGCTGGGGGCTGAGGCAGAGGTAGTTAGGGGTGATCAGGCCGGCAGGGGAGCAAGTTAGAGGTGATCAAGCCAGCAGGGGGACAAGGTAGGGGTGATCAGGCAGGCAGGCATAGAGGTTAAGGGTGATCAGGCAGGCAGGCAAGCAAGCCAGCAGTTAGGAGACAGTTAGACAGAGGGATGTCTAACTGCTCTTGTGAAATCGGGCCTAAGCTGGCAGTAAGACATCCCTCAAGGGATCCCAGATTAGAAAGGGTGCAGGCTGGGTTGAGGGACACCAACCCCCTCATGCACAAATTTCATGCACCAGGCCTCTAGTTATATAATAAAAAACAAATATCTATCTCATTTATGCTGTTTTAGTTTTGCAGTTTTGCAAATGAACTTACTATTAATTGAGACCATGAACAATACATAAACCATAAACAATTTCACAGTTACGAAAATAAAAGAATCTTGGAGTATAAAATTGTTAGGTGAGAGAAGAAAACTTTTTTTTTTTTTAATGCTTGGCTTACATCAGGAAATTAAGGAAAGTTCTCAGAGGATACTTACTGTGAAATGGAGTGAACTCAGGAAGGCCAGTGAGCCCAGAGTCCAGCCTTTACCCTTGGGCCAGGTAACCTTGATGACAAGGGAGATAGGAAACAATACCTAGGAGTATTCTGGATAGGAGGTTACACCATAGATTTCTAAAAAATATATATGACATGCAGAGAGGCAGGGTGATAATGAGGCCTATGTCTGTCTCAGCCTTAGCTGCTATGAAGAATCTCTAATCATACCACCTGAATTCATACCATCTCCCTGGTCCTAAAAAATTACTGTAACTGTGTATTAGTTTGTCTCAGATTGGTAGTAGGCAATACCTCTAACAGAAGAAAATGAAAAACCTTTCTGAGGTAATTAGAACACAAAAAATTACCAGATGTAAATGTCAAAGTATTATGCTATCAGAAGGAAGAAGAAAGAAGGAGGAGGAGGAAGAGGAGGAGGAGGAGGAGGGAGAAGGAAGGAAGGAAGGAAGGAAGGAAGGAAGGAAGGAAGGAAGGAGGAAGGAAGGAAGGAAGGAAGGAAGGAAGGAAGGAAGGAAGGAAGGAAGAGAGAAAGAGAGAAAGAGAGAAAGAAAGATGAATTACTAACCATGGGAATGATATTTCTAGCCTTGGAAAATTTCAAAAATGTAAGCTACAGTTGTCATTTTAGATGATATATTACAAGAATAGACGAGACAAAGGACTAGAATAAATTATTTACTGAGGTTTTATAGTTCTACAAATACATGTTTTTTTTAGAGAAAATTTTATGCATGCATAATATTCAATCCTTTTCATTTATTTCTTTTCATTTAGCATTTAGTTCACTACCAAAAATATATCTATAGAGCTATTTCTTCCACCAACAGTCTTCCTTGACCTGTGTTAAATTTAGATGATATTCATCCCTTTATGATGCATGATATTTTTATTAATACCTGCTAAATGCTGTGCATCTGCCAGTAGATACATCGAGCTGAGAGGGGTTCAATGCATGATCTCTAGCACCTGTTACAGCCTTATACCATAAAATAAAACTTGAAAACATTTTAAAAATTAGTATAATTTTGTGTTAAGCTTTAATCTATACTTTTACAGAATGAATTGCTCAAAGATGTAGTTTTAAGGAGAAATATAGTTGTAGTAATATATACTGAGTGGCCAGGTTATTATGACCATCCCATCAGTACTTTGTTGGGCCACCATTTGCTTTCAATACTGCGGTGATTCTTCTTGGCATTGACTCCATGAGATGTTGGAAGATGATGCGAGGAATCTGACACCATGCCTCATGAATAGCACTGTCCAGTACTGTGAGATTTGATGGTTGTGGAACCAGCTGCCTGATGGCTCTTTTAACTTTGTCCCACAAATGCTCAATTGGATTGAGATCTGGTGATTGTGGGGGCCACCTAAGCAAGGTAAAGCCTCCCTCATGTTCTTGAAACCACTCCTACACAATATGAGCACCGTGGCATGGTGGATTGTCTTGTTGGAATAAGCCATCTCCATTGGGATATGCCATCAACATGATAGTATGAACCTGATCAGCAACGATACTTAGGTATGTTGTGCTATTCAGACATTGTTCCACACAAATTAAAGGACGCAAATCATGCCAGGAAAACATGCCCCAAACCATAACACTGCTCCCACCAGCTTGAAGGGTTGTACTCATGAATGTGGGGTGCATGCTTTCGTACTGTTTCCATCAAATTCTCACTCTGCCATCTGCATGATGCCACTGGAAACGTGATTCATCAGACCACATGACTTTTTTCCAGCGCTCAACTGTCTAATCCTTGTGTTCCTGTGTGAATTGGAGATATTTTATCTTGGTAACTGCAGGCAGCAAAGGTGTTCAAACAGGCCTTCAGCTTCCATATCTCATACAATGCAGTGTACAGCTAATTTGCCTACAAACAGCAGGTGATCATAATAATCTGGCCACTCAGTGTAATCTATCTAGAACTTTTGTCAGTTGAGACAAAGTAGGTAAAACATTTACAAATGATAATGACAATAGAACTCTAGAAGAAATAGGCAATCACAAGGACCCACGAATTGTTTAATAATAAAAGTCCATGGAACTATTTTCAAAATGTGCAGATGGTATGTGTAACTTTGAAAAACATATATTATCAGTCACATCTAAAAAATAATCAAAATTTTCAAAAGCTTATAACTGTGTATGAAACAGTTTATTGTCAATCCCCAATTTTGTCATAGAAATAAATTTAAGAAAGAAACATTTATATTTTTCTCTCACTCACACTGGACTGCATTTAACGTTTTTATGTGCATGTGTTTTAGAAATTACATGCATGCATTTAAAAAAATCATTATTATTAATTCATTGATTAATATTAAGTTTTATCTAAGAACAAAGAAGGATCTGTAATGTAATTTTCTCTGGTCTTGGATAGTTGCAACTCTCCATTCAATTATGCTTAATTCTTAATTTTAGGCATTCTTTATTTTCAAATGTGTTTCCTCCTTGCCACCTATTACAGCCTTAAATCATAAAATAATAAATTTAATAAATTCAAAAAGTTATCATTTTGATACTTTCAGAGTTTGAATAAAGATCCTTGGAGGTCTCTTGAGAAGAAAATGTTTTGCATTGAGAGGTTAGCTACACTGATATAACAGTTCTGTCAGATAATTGCTAAATTTAGTTAGAAATAATGAAATACTTTGAATTTACTCTTTCCCTCAAATAATTAAAAAAAACACACACACAATCAAAATGTTTGCTAACGGCCTGGCTGGTGTTACTCAGTGGTTGAGCATCAGCCCAGGAACTAAGAGGTTACAGGTTCGATTCCTGGACAAGGCACATGCCCAGATTGCAGTCTCAATCCCCAGCAGGGGCATGAAGGAGGCAGCCAATCAATGATGTTTCTCTCTCATCATTGATGTTTCTGCCGTATCTCTCCCTCTCCCTTCCTCTCTTTCTAAAATCAGGAAAAACATTTTTATTTAAGTTTGCTAATGGCTTTTATCACAAAGTCAATGATATGATTTTTGTTTTAAAAAATGTATTATGTGATGGTTAACGATGTCTGGTTATTTGGTTAAACATTTCTGGGTCTGACGTTCCTGGGAGACATTAGTGTTTGAATCAGTAAAGTAAAGCAGTCTCAGTAAAACCGATTAATATCCCTAATGTTGGCGGGCAGCATCCAAACTTTTAAGGGCAAGAGAAGGAAAACAAATACAGAGGAAGGAAGAATTCTCTCTGTGTGTTGACTGTTGAGTGGGGACATCTGCTGCAGCCTTTGGACAGGAGCTTATGCCATTTTTACCCCACATTCTAAGGCTTTTAGACTTGGACAAGAACTTGGACCACTTGCTCTCCTGGTTTTGGGGCTTTTGGATTCAGACTGCAACTATGCTACTAAGTTCCCTAGGTCCTTAGAGGGCAGGTTGTAGTACTTCTTAGCCTCCAGAACCCTGCAAACCGATTCCTTAACAGATTTCAGTAGACTTTACATTGTTCATAGCCAAAAATTAGAAATATTGGTCAAAATTATTCTAAATGGCTTGATTATTTTTGAATAATAATATTCTCCTAAGTGTATTGCTATGTTAATAAAATTACATTTTTGAAATTTTTAGCATACTCCATACTTAATTTTTTAATATACTATTTTGTTGGGGAGAAAAAAAATATTTTCCTTCTACTATTCTTGGCTCTTTGGCTGGTCTAAAAATTAAAATGACATAAGACAGATTAACTGCAGAAAAAAAATTTGTACAGGAGTCTCATAAAAACATAAGATCAAAGGGCAAGTGGGGCCAGTTGAAGTTTGCATGCCATTCTGAGCTAAGGTAAGGGACAGGGGCCTGGGGCTTCGGATGGGAGTAGGGCATTCACAGGGCATTGAAGGAGCAGGTGTTTGGTAATCAGATGTTTGTCCTGCCCTCCAGATAGCTCATTCAGATATAAGTCACCTCTGGTATTAGCTCTCATTCTGAGCAGCCCCCTCATCTCAATTCTGAGTGTTGACTGCCTTCAGTTCAAAACAATCCAAATGCCAAAGTGGCATATTTTGGGGTCATGTATTCCGATCCCCTGCAATTTGAATGAATGGATTTTCAAAACATTGCATTGTATCTGGAACTCTAAGAATTTACATTTTTTAAAACAACTAATGAAGAGAAAAATAGAACACTTCCCTTCTCCTTCTGCTTCTTCTTCTTCTTCTTCTTCTTCTTCTTCTTCTTCTTCTTCTTCTTCTTCTTCTTCTGCTTCTTCTTCTTCTATTTTAAATCCTTACCAGAGAACATGCTTAGAGAGAGGAAAGGAGATAAAGAAACATCCATGTGAGAGAGAACCATCATGCCCCAACCAGGGATGGAACCCACGACCCCCGTATGTGCCCTGTCAGGAACTGAATGAACTGAAGTCATGCAACCTTTTGGTGCACAAGACTATGTTCAACCAACTGAGCTCTCCGGCCAGGCACTTCTCTTTTTCTTCATAGAATTGCTTGTCTTCTCATCCTTTTTTAAAGTGCACATTCTATAAGGCCCAGAACCTTACTTACTATCATATACACAAGTTGGATAAGTCTTTTCGTCAGTTAATCGTTTCCTTTTCTTTTTTCTTGTTAATACTAAGGACAAACTTTCTTATAGAACTTTTCATAATTTAATTATAATTGTTCCTGCTTGAGTATTTTTATGCTGGGAACTAGACATCAGAATATGCAACTTTATATTCTTAGTATGTAATGATGTGATGATGAATGATTGACTAACTCAATGAATAAATGAATGATCTGATAGTGAACGAATAAATGAAGTAACATTTTTCTTGCAGTGTCCTTCCTACCCCTTTTTACTTCTCACTCTGCCAGACATAAACGGTATATCCCTTGCAACTCATGCCAGATTCAGACATCTCAGGGCAAAGTTCTGATTGCGCAGCACTCTTCAATGTTCCCTTTCCTCCAGGCTTATTCATACAGCTTTTGTTCAGGAGAAGACATGCCATGAGCATCAGGAAAATGCACCCGAAGGAGCTCACTATGTTTGGGAGAGGATTACCAGAGATAGATTTGATAATGACATAAAGTAAATTTCTTAACCAAATTAAGTATGCTTCTTATTGAATTCATGTGTAAATGAACCTTGTGTTTCGAAAATATATAAGCCCATATTCATGTAGACCTTCCATTTTACTTTTTAATATATTCTGTGCTATATTTAACCCAATGTGAGGAAATCAATATGTAGACTGGAGTAAATGGTTAATCAAACCCTTTTGTTTCAGAATTAATTAATTAAAGTACAAAACACACTTCTGGGATTTGATGATGTTAATGAGAATTTGATGGGAAATAAGAAAGAATCAAGGGTGACTTCTAAATTACTTATACAATTATCTTCATTTTAAACTTCTTGTGTACAACTTAACATACTTGTCTTCATAAGGGCTAACACAGTATTATAAAATTAATTTTAAAATTTTAAGTAGAGATGTAATTTTTAAAAGATGAGCTATAGTCACTTTAGATCAGTCAAAATGCTTAGTCAGTACGATCTTCATTAATTTAAAAGAGAAGCTGAAGTCTCACAGACATCAGGTAAAATAATTTTAAGAGTATAATAATTACGATTTTAATAACTTACGACTTTTTGTTCATATGTCTGGATAATAGGTAAAACAGGAATGCATTTGACCTTATGTTTTCACACATAAATGCACTTTTAATTAAGATAATATCATCCTTTTAAAATAAATTATTCCTAGAATCGTTCAATTGAATGAAATTATTTTAAAAATTTTAATAGCCTAACTGAAGGTCAGTGGTTCCTCATAGATATAAATGTTCAAGCAAGATAATATTTTCCCTCTGGTAAAGGCATCAGGGCAAATAAGTCCCTAATATGTAAATGTGTAATTTGCATTTTGAAATAAGCCAGTTCCACTATGCAAAGCCTATAATTACTACATTTTCAAACTGTTCTTTCATTTCTACTGAAATCTATCAAGAGTAAAATAAAATAGAGAGTAAACACATGAACTATGACATACAGAAAAATAAAACAAAATTCAGATGTGGCTTATCTCTTCAGTATATCAGTTAAGTAATAATCAAATAAAAAAATAACTATAGTTATTTATAAATAGTATTTATAGTACTTATAAATAAATACTTTAGGAAAGGAGTTCTCACTAGAGGTTTATTTTCTTCTGCTGTAGTAACACTAACCTATTCAGAGGAGCAGTATTAACAAGTGAAGCCATCACTTACTTTTAAAAGACATTAATAAGAAAGATAACATTTCAGGTAATAGTATAAAATAAAATAACATGATTTTTAAAATAAAAGGTTTGAAACATAAAAGTCCAAGAGCAATTGGTAGAGTCATTCAAAGAAAATGAGTTTGCATACTTTCTGTTCTATTTCATTTCAACATTTCCTTATTTTAATTTTTACTCCAACTTTGTTTTAAATTTATTTGTTTCTCTAAACACTACTAGAAATAATACTTTTATCAAAAATATCTAACATGTAAATTGTTTCTTCTAGAGATATGTAATTCAGATTAATATGACACTGATAAACTATGCATTAAAAAAAGTGTTAAATATTTTCCAACATGTTAAATACACACAACCAATTTAACACCTTTTAAGAATATTCAGGTTGCTTTATTTAAATATACTTGGGAAAATTGTCTTATTTTCTACTGAAACATTTATCATTAACTCTATAACACATTTCACATCCATTTTTAATTTTAACAAACTATCACTATTCTTTCGATGTAAGAAATTATTTACAGAATAACGAGGCCATGTTTTCCACAGAATGACTAGGCCATTACTTAAGTAGTATTCTTTTATTAGCAAATATAGTAGCTAAATTTTTAATACGTATAGCACATTGATAGAGATCTTAACGATTACAACTTTTATCACCACTTGCAATTACTTTTTAGGATACCCAAATTTGAATAATTATGTGGAAATATTTTATTTATTAAGGTCCTTTTTAAAATTTTTAAGGCATGAATATAAGATAGCAGCTGTATTAAACCAGTGCATATTAGCAAAACATGGTTGTAAGACTTTAATAATGGGGTTATGTTAGATTTTAAGGTTCTTATGTCCACATGGACAATGTGTCAGAGGAGGCCTGTCCTTCCAGAAGAGCTTGAAGCGCATGTGCAGAAGGAAGTAAAGAGTACACTCCAACTTTTGTTTATCATTTCAGTAATTTCTAAAACTTGGCAGAATTCCTATGTAAGATTCTGTGAGACACCTTGCATTCTTATTATAATTGCCTTTTAGCTGGAGCTAATTGCAACTGGTTTCTTTCCGTTGCAGCCCAAAGTTTCCTAATTAAAACAATTCACCACCAAGATAAAACTAGAATTGACGTATGGCTCTACTAGTTTAAAAATATTGCTTACAGAAGTTAAATAACAGTTCCGCTCCATTTCTAATTTCCTAACTCTGCAAGAAGATGCATGAGACTATATCGCTACTGAGGCAAGATTCTAAACTATAAAACACATGCTATCACTGATGTATCATCTATTTAAAGTCATTGTACCAACAATCAAGGAAACCATGTGGGAAGCCAATATGAAACATATGTCTAAAAAGCACTATTGCAGAAATAGGGGTTCTTTTTTTTCTCTATGAATTTCATATAGGACAGGAATTTCCAGAAAGTAGTTACTCATGATTCATGCTGCATAAGACCTAGCCACAGAAAATGCCATGTCTATGAATAAGATTTTGAGATTTCTCAGTAAAAGGCCTTTGGAGAATTATAAATATACATATTTCTCCATTGGGGACCCACAAGATGTTTTCATGGCAGACTCATTGGCATAAAAGCATGCCGTCCTGGAATTTTATAGCTTCCCTAAAATGCAGTGGGGAATGATGAAACAGAGCACTGAATGATGAAACACCTGAGTGGCTAAGACTCTAAACATCAAAAGACAGAACAATGTATGATTAATAGTGGCTCAGATAATAATAGCTAATATTTATTGAGTGCTTGCTTTGTACTTATGGTTCTAAGTGCTTTAGATATAATCATATGTTTTCCCTCACACAGCAACCATATGAAACTAGAAATTGTTAACACCACTGAGAAAGAAAGGTCTAGGTGACAGGCCCACAATCCCTAGTTCCACAGAGAAAGAACCAGAATTTGAATCCAGGGGGTCTAAATGCAGAGGGTGCAAACTAGCTGTGACTTCACTCTCTGAATGCTGTGCCAATAATAGAAAGGTGACCAGTGCAAGCATTAAAAATGGCCTTCAGTGGATGTATATGTTCTCTAATCTTGCTGTACATATAGTTTTGTTCTTTATCTCCATGAGACATTCTGCCATGATATAGCAGGCTCTCAAACCTGCAGGTACTTATGCACTACAATTTGAAATATTCCTTTTATAAATATTTTGAGCACCTCATCAAAAGCTCATCACTGTGCTGGAGACGAGACAATATAAGGCAGACTGTGTTCCTGAAGCTGACAACCAAATTAGGGGAAGAGAGTAAACAGTGAATTGCAGAATCACACATCCATGAAATACAGGACAAAGGCACCTGGGCCCAGTTAGGTGTGAGGGACCATCGCTACACTGAGCAGGTCAGGAAGGGTTTCTCTGAAAAACTGGGCTTTACCTGACATGTGAAGTAATTGCCTTTGTCTCCAACTTAGTCACAAAATTCTTCATCTACAGCTGTTCCATGTCTCCTCACCTCTACGAATCAGCAAAAGTGAAAATTCTAGAATTAAGTATTTAACTTTGCTTATTAATGGAGTTGAATGACCTTATGATCTGAATTTCCCTTTTTCTATTACATGTGACCTGCTTCTTTTTTAAAAAATATTATTTTATTGATTTTTTACAGAGAGGAAGGGAGAGGGATAGAGAGTTAGAAACATCGATCAGCTGCCTGCTGCACACCCCCCACTGGGAATGTGCCCGCAACCAAGGTACATGCCCTTGACCAGACCGGAATCGAGCCTGGGATCCCCTCATTCCACAGGCCGATGTTCTATCCACTGAGCCAAACTGATTAGGGCAGTGACCTGCTTCTTTAAGCTGTAGTTGAACTAGTTCAGTGCCACTGACTTATCTAACTTCCATTTCTTCTTAGCGATCTTAAATAACTCATAAACTTGTCCTAACCTCACACAATTAGTAGAAGAAAAAGCCAAGTAATTATGCTAATATGTACGGATCAGTCTTTTTCTTTTCTCCAATGCCTTGCTGCCTTTTTCACTGGTCAAATGGGACATCTCAGACTTATGTCTATAATACCTGGATTCTACCTTTGTTTTGAAAAATTTCTCTTCTATCTATGTACCTGGTTTCATTACTAACAACTTAATCCAAAAGAATATGTGAATATAGATCATCTTAGATTTCTCATTTTTGCTAGATCATTCTCCTCTATGGCATGTTACTAGACAATATAAGAGTAGTATATGTTAAAGGTTAGCTTATGTAAGAGCTTCATTTATAATCTTTCCCATTAATACAACTGATGGATTATCAACAAAGAAAAACTCAAATATTATGAAACTAGAAAAAAATGGATATGAGCTTCTGAAATCACTGTAGTACTGACGAAAATTTTTAAATCACAATTTTATCCAAATTGACTGGCATCCTTTATAGTCTACGAGAGGCCCAGTGCACGAAATTTATGCATGGGTAGGGTCCCTAGCAGCTGCCAACCGCCAGCTGGAGCCTCCCTTCATTCCACACCACCCCCTGATGGTCAGTGCACATCATAGCAAGTGATTGAACTCCTGGTTGGTCAAACGCCCAAGGGGACACTTTGCATATTAGGCTTTTATATATATAGATTGTGCCATTGAAAGGATATCATTTAGGATGTATGCCTTTATTCTTTCACAATTTTCTTCTGAGATAGTATAACCTTTTTTTTTTAAAAAAAAAAAATCAGTTTACTTGGATTTGGGACCATGAATAGTTCCGTCTCTAATACCTGACCTTCTCCCACTGTAATTTCTGAAGTTAGAGGGGCTTGGACTCCAACTCCGGCTCTAGCTCCTGCTTTGGCTCCGGTGGCTCTTGTGCCAGCTGCCCCGGCCCCGACTGCGGTCCCTTTTTCTCTCTCTACTTCGTGAGCTGTGCCTTTCAGGACGTTTTGCTGTGTGTCTGTGAGACTTCTTATCCCTGTGGGTACTTCTTTTCCTCTCAGATGCTCCATTCCTTTTATAGACACGGGGCAGACTGGGGCTTCCTCTCCTCCGGGGCCTGCCATAGTACTCACCATGGTGGCCCATCCTCTCTCTCCTCTCTGAGTTCCTACCAAAGGAAGAACCAGACCGACCTGAAGATAGGTAAATGTCCCTGTTAGCTTCCCAAAACTCATTGTTGGGATTTCGGAACACGTGAAGAAAGTTGCAGTGTTTTCCCCTCGGGCATTGCTGCATCTCATATAAACCACAAATTGCCTGTTTCCAGAGGGTCACTGGGCAGAATTCGCACTGAAGCTGCCGTCCTGCATACCACCTTCCATTAAAGAGAGAAAACGCTGCCTGGCACTCTTCTTCCGATTGGTACTGAACATACACATTGCCCCTCAGGTGAGGTTCCAAGTTGCAGCTGACCTTGAACCGGATCACCTGCCCCACGTTCTTGAACTCAGGGAGCACGTCCTCGTAGAAGTCCAGGAACTGCTGGTAGGTCTCCTCCTCACTGTCCTCCAGGCTGGCGTCGGGGTCGTAGTCATCCCGTCTGCACTGCTCCATCCCAAACGTTGTAAACATGCTTCTAATAAGAAGGGTGGGGCTCGACGTTGGGACGTTGTGCTGACGTGAACACCTAGCCCCAAATCTGCAAGCTCCCGTCTTGCTGTAGAATGGACAGTGGGCTCGATCGCTCTGCGTTATTCTTACATCCGTGGGTGGTTCTGGGTTTTGCCAGGTGGCACTGTTTTCCAGCTCCTTCTCGGCCCGCTCCAGCATCTTCTGCACAGCCTCCTCTCTCGCCCTCTTCTCCTGTAGCTTCTGCTCCTCCTCTTCTTTCTCCTTTCTCTGCCGTTCTTCCCATTCTTCCTTCAACTTTCTCTCCTGTTCTTCCTGCCCTTTTCTAGCTGCCTCTTCCTTTTCCTTCTTTATTCTGAATTCTTCTTGGGCCTTCTGCTCCCGCAGCAGCCACGCCTCATGCAGTTTTTGCCTCTCTCTCTCCAACAGCTTCTCTTCTTGTTGGTCAATAAAAGATTCCTCCTCTCCCTCCTGCTTCGTCTGTGAGAGTCCTGCGTCTCTCAAGCGAGCGAGCTCCCGGCGGCGTTTCTTCCGTTTCTCCTTCTTCAGGGCGGCCCTGTCCTTCTTGTGGCTCAGTTTGTCCTGGAGCATCACGGGCTGGGGCGCCACGCCCACAAGAGCCTGCCGGGAAAGGCCAGGATAACCTCTTTGTGGATGATTGGGCTCCCTAGATGAGGCTCTGGAATACATCAACATGAAATTGGACAAATTATAATTATGCTCTTCAATTATGCAGAACTTCAACAATTACTTTATCGGAAGAGATCCCTTGTATGGCATCATGAGATATTAAACCCTCTGAGTCAGTGATCTCTATACTCTCCGACCTTTGCCAGCCTTGGATCAGAATAATGTTACATGCCACCCAAAGCTGATGCTCAACGTTGTGACTATGTTAGTTCCCTACAGAAGAAAATACTTTAACTTCATATTTTAACAGTATTTTGCCTCGTCCCTCTTATTTATAGTAGGGGCCCAGTACATGAATGCATGCACCTTGAAAGGAACTGTGGGCCGCAAGACTGCAGTAGGCACAGGAGCAGGTTTCAGCCCATCCTCTGTGTCCCTGCTTGGCCCCTCCTGCCATGGCCCCCGTCCCTGTCTGCCAGCAGCCCTGTTCCCACCACTGCCGCTCCCTTGAACTGTGGCACCAGCCCTGCTCACACCCACTGACAGTGCAGAGTGATTGGGGCCAGCACCAGCAGCGTTGGTGCCATCAGTGGTGTGAGCAGCAGCTGCTGCCCCAATCACCCCTTAGGAGCAGGGGCGGTGGAGAAGCCCTCAGGGGTGATGAGGGCTGGCAGCCACCACTCACACGCACTGACAGTGCTGAGCGATCAGGATTGGGGCCAGGCGCCGGCAGTGGGTGCGAGTGGGGCCGGCACTGGCAGCAGGTGTGAGTGCCAGGCGGGACGGTGGCCCATGGGAGCAAAGAATTTTCAGTAACCACCAGAGGCTCACCCCTCTGGCGCCCCCCCTCACTTGCTCCACCATCCTGCCACAGTCGACGCCAGCCATGTTTCATACGTGCCCCCTGATGGTCAGTGCATGACATAGCAACCAGTGTTCGGTTGTTCTGTCATTCAGCCTATTTGCATATTAGCCTTTTATTATACAGGATCTTCATTTCTACCTATGAATAGTAATAAAGCAATCTATATGTGAGTTGGTGGCCTTTGCCTCTTGAAAACCTAGTTAAAGTGAATATGGCTCCTAAGACCTATGCTATCTCCCCTGGACCCACTTGCCTTCCTGCTCTTTCTTTGCCTCCTCCTCATTTTCAGATTCCCCTAGAGAGCACCAGATCTTTTTTCCCCTATCCAGTAAAGAAAGAAAGAAAGAAAGAGAGATCTAGATCCTTCTCAGCTTCTAATTTCAAAATTGCATATTAACATATTAATTGGTTCAACAAAATAAATATATCCTTAAAATCACATCCTTAAATGCTAGTGTGATTAAGAATTGTGCAGATAACACTAAAATGCCCAGGATGTGGAATGAAGGCAACTTGAGTCTTTTTATAAGGTCTTTGTATATTTATATGCATCTTTGCAAATATGTGTGCATATGTTTATGCAACACCTTCAGCAACCATAAAATATAGTCTTTTAATAAAGCAAGAATGAGTTAAATAGTGAATTATAATTCTCATGTGTTAGGAATTCCCAAATTCCTTTTTTTGACATTATATTTGATAGAAGGTGAACTTACTCTCTGTGCTAGCTAATACATACTAGTATTTAGTAATCTGGGGGAAAAAGAAAAGCCAAGTACATAAGAAGACTTAGCAGATGCCTGTTATGTTAATGTATTTAGGACCTCCTGGATCGCACATAGGAAAACTTTGGTGCCTTGAAGAAGTGATATACAAAGTATCTGTCTATTCTTAGAGGCTCAGAAAAGATATTAGAATATGTATTTTTCTTATTTTAGCTCATCAGTCTAGACATATACTTTTGTGTATAATGTATTTTTACAATTGTATGGACATGAAATTGATAAATGAAGAAAATACATTTTCTTAGGGCAATGTGCTTAATGTTAGTACTGCTACTACTACTATTAAGTAGGATATCCTAATATATAAAAAGCCAGGGACCATCACAACCTAAACAACTGTACTGATGACTGAATAACAGGCTGCGTAGGGCGACCAGACTGGCAGGGGGGTTAGTGAGGGACAACCAAATGACTAAGCAGCAGAATGCATGTGGCAACCAGGCCTTCATGGGGGACAGTGAGGGGCAACCAGGCTGGTAGGGGGATGGTTGGGTGCCACCAGGCCAGCAGGGGGGCCAGTTAAAGGCAATCAGGTTGGCGGGCAGAGGTGGTTAGGAGTGATCAGGCTGGCACATTTAGGGGCAATCAGGCAGGCAAGCAGCTAAGCAGTTAGCAGCCAGCTCTCCCCGATTGTAAGAGGGATGTCTGACTGGGATCGAGCCTAAACTGGCAGTTGGACATCCCTGAGGGGTCCCCTATTAGAAAGGGTGAAGGCTGGGCTGAGGGGACCCCCGTCCCACGCATGAATTTCATGTACAGACCTCTAGTAAAAGAAATAATCAGTTACTGGTAGGAAGTCATTATGCAGTGCTAACCATAAATGGAAGTTTTAACCACCTTTAAAAGTCCTAAATTGTTCTTAACATGTCTGTCAACGTGATCTGAACAAGAGATTACCTATTTTTTAGGGATGAAAGCAAAAAGCATGAGTGACATGCTACACTCAGTGAAAGTAAAAATGTATTTCAATAAATGCTTTAATTTAATATACTGTGTCTTAAAATGTAATGCTTGCTTACTTTACGTAAAATTTATGTGTAAACTAGAGGCCCGGCACACCTTGGCCTGGCCTGCAGTTCTCCAACATCCTCTGAGGGGTCCTGGATTGTAAGAGGGTGCAGGCCAGGCTAAGGGACCCCGCCAGTGCACCATCGGGGCTAGGGAGGGATTGCGGGAGGTCTCCAGGGCAGGTCTGGCTCATGTTGCCCAGTCCTATCGGCTGGACCCCTGCAGTAAGGTAACCTACCAGTCGGAGCATCTACCCCCTGGTGGTCAGTTTACAGTCATAGCTACCAGTCAAATGGTCAATTGATTGCTTAGGCTTTTATGTAGATGTGCACACGCACACACAAATAGATGATTGTTTCACAAAAAACAATGGCTCTGGTACAAATACTCAATAAATATCTACATTGTAAACTGATAAGTCAATTTTTATGTAGAGTACATTTTATGAGCTAAACTTTTGTGAAATAAAAATCAGAGAGAATGCCACTGTATATTATGGTAAGAAATTGTATTATAGAGTGATAATGTATTTACTTTGGAAAAATTTTTTGACTCTTTTGAAGCACTTGAGTAATAATCACTCTTTAGAATTTTACACAACAAATATAATCTCACACATTTGTGCTTCTACATTTACTAGAGGCCTGGTGAAATTCATGTACTGGGGGGTGGGTAGGAGGGTCTGTCAGTCTGACCTGTGCCCCCTCGCAGTCTGGGAGCCCTCAGGGGATGTCCGACTCCCGCAGAGGTGGGAGAGGCTCCCACCACTGCTACTGCACTCACCATCCATGAGCCAGGCTTCTGGCTGAGCAGCATTCCCCTGTGGAAGCATATTGAGCATCTGCCTCCTGGTGGTAAGGATGTATTACAACAACTGGCTGTTCTGCCATTTGGTCAATTTGCATATTAGCCTTTTATTAATACTAGAGGCTGATTCATGAAAATTCATGCAAGAACGGGCCTTCCTTCCCCTGGCTTCCAGAAGTGCCTTCACTCTGGCTGGAGCTGCCTTTCTGCCTTCATTCTGGCCCGTAGCTGCTTTTCCTCCTTCCCATGCTGCCCAAAGGACTAGAGTGGCATCCTGCCCCGCTCCCAGGCACTCTGCATCTGCGTATGCAAATTACCCCCACCATCTTATGGGGTAATTTGCATACTCACTCCTGATTGGCTGGTAGGCATCATGAAGGTATGGTCAATCTGCATCTTCATCTTTTATTAGTGCAGAAGATACTTCTCAATAGCATTAATCCTGATAGCATTAATATAGATGTCACCGTTTTAAAGATTTTTAACAGTGTGGTCAAAGAAGTCACATTTTATGAATTATTTTTTTTAATATATTTTATTGATTTTTTTACAGAGAGGAAGAAAGAGGGACAGAGAATCAGAAACATCAATGAGAGAGAAACATCCATCAGCAGTCTCTTGCACAGCTCCTCCTACTGGGTATGTGCCCGCAACCAAGGTACATGCCTTTGACTGGAATCGAACTTGGGATCTTTTAGTCCATAGGCCGACACTCTAGCCACTGAGCCAAACCAGTTAGGGCTAAATTCTTAACATTTTAAAATTAAATTTCCAAAATACAGTTTTTCAAAAATCCATTATTATAAGCATTCCATCTTCTGATTTCAGTCAAGTTTAAGTAAAAATATTGGGGTAATTAGGTTCACTATACGTGTAAATAAACCAGTGTTTTAAAACTTGTATAGTAAAATTAAAAATTTCCTTAATGTGTTTGGATAATATTTTAAAAGGTTTAATTTTATTTTTACTAAGCACAAAAGGATGAGTCATGGTAAATAAGTAATTGCATAACATTTGAATTTAATAGCAACATGCTCACATCAAAATCAAGCATATATATCTATCTAACATCCTGAGGAATTTCTAGTTACTTTTAATTTTATTGAAGATGCAAATTTTGTTGCCAGTTTTATTAATGACAGTGTGTCACTAAGATTCTTTCTTGGAGAAACTATTCTCTAGGAATATTTTAGGGTATATTAGAAAATTAAATGTAACTTCTATGCAATTAAGGTACAGATGTAGACCCATTTTTAAGAATCCCAAACATGTAAAAATTGTCTGGATAAATTCAGAAGATTAAGTACAATTAGGTATAACAGATAAATGACTAATTGTACATATTCTTTTAAAAAAGGTTTATTCAGTTAATAACATTTAAAAAATTATTTATCTATTGATTTTACAGAGAGTGAGGGGAAAGGAGAGATTGCGAGAAAGCATTGATCTGTTGTCCCACTTATTTATGCATTTATTGGTTGACCTTTGAATGTGCCCTGATGGGGGATGTATCAGGATGATGCTCCAACCAACTGAGCTATCTATCAGGGCCTTAGCTAATGACATCTTTCCATTGTTTTTGCTTAATAAAAAATTAATTATATAACCTTAAAAGTAAGGGCCATTGAAAATGGAAAGTACACTGGAATCAATAAATTAAATTACTGTTTTGATGCACCTAGTCATATCCTAGAGGCCTGAAACTACTGAAGTTGTTTTCACAGAAATCAAAGATATTCTAAAGAGAGCAGTTTCTTCAATATGAATCTCACATTCATTTTGTATAAATATCCTACTGATACTTGGCTGTGCACTTAGGGGCATATTGATATTTAAATGTGTTTCTTTTACCTATTATGAAACTTTTAAAGATAAAAAATGTTATACTTCCTTTATGTGGGAAGAGATAAGATTGATCTCTTTGGTATTATTTAATTGTTGATAATAATGCTAAAAAACATCCATCTGCATATCTCCAAGAATGCTTTGGTGACTAATATTTAAATCTTTTGAGATTGAGAAATGAGAAATGCTATGTAAACCTGATACTCTTGAAATCATGATTATAATCCAGACATTTCTAATACAACCTATAGCCATTTTTCAGATTTATTGGCTAAGAAAATTACCTGGGTGAAATATAAAGAGCATTTCAATTTTTCCAATATGTAGCTTATTCAAAACTTTCTTTGAGTCTATGTACACAAAAGAAATAGACTCTTGGGATGATTATATTGTGGGAGGTCTCACTTTAGAGAGGCATAAACCATGGTCCAAACCATACAAAACTAAACAAACAAAAAAAACTGAAAATTTATACTCAGGTGACAGCAAGTTGATTAATGATTCCTCCTCATAAGACCGAGCAGAAAGACTTCCTTTCTGTAGTTTCTTCAAATGAAAAGACCTCTTCACTACTGAAAAAAACTTGTGTTAAAACCGCCTTTGCAATTCCTTCTTATTTGCCACTAGATTGATTGCCTTTAATTAACCCGCTGCCTTATCAGAAAAAGGTGTAAAAATTGCTCTTTGCTCTTCTCAGCTTCTGGCAGGTTATTGAGCAGTGTTCCGTCTGCTTTGCCCTGCAGAGCAAACTGAAAATGCCTATCACTAAAACTCCTCTTACTTTCTGACTAAACATCCCAAACAGTTGACAAAATTGTTCCTTGATGAGATATCTCATCTTAGATGTTTTTAATTTAACTCTAACCTGTTCTTGCTCCAAATTAAAGAGAGTTCACACTGAATGAGCAATGTCAGACTCAGTAGTTAAAGAAAACATTATAACTTACATTTATTTATATTTATTAAATTTTAGAAAGAAACAAAATTTAATATTTTGTAAATGGATTAGTCCTGACTGCGCTTGTGTATGAAATTGTCAGTTTTTCCTTACAATTCCAAAAATATACAAAGGCAGGCATTGATTTATATAAGGAGAATGGATGAAAAATGACATCATATACTACTTTCAACATATTGTGAGCTATTGCATTTTGTATTAACCATTTAAGTGAATGTCTGAATAATCTTACTGGGATCTTTAAAATATTTAATAGTAAAATAGTGACCAAATATTGTTAGTTTGTTTAATCTTTTACTATTTAGAGGTTTGTCATTTATCTCTTTTAAAATACTTAAAATAATTGCTGAACTTGAAAGACAGAGTCTAAATTAAATGTCTAAATTTCATTCAATTTCTGCTTCCAAAAATGAGTGAGTAAATCTATATTTTCCCATTTCTTCCACTAACTACAACTAAAATCCATGGACATCATATGTGCAACAAACATAAGAACTCTAAAAAGTTAAAAGAAAGCAGATAAACTAGGGACCTCAAGGCCAGGAATAACAGAATGGTGAATTCTATGGGTTTTCTTTTTACTTAATATATGCCATATTTGGAGATAAAGAAGCAAGCAATCCAGAAACACCAATCTACACTAATAAAAGAGAAACATGCAAATTGGTGTCACTCCACTATGCCCCAAGCCACACCCACCAGCCAATCAGAGCAACTATATGCATAGTAACCCAACCAAGATGGTGGCCAGCAGCCACAGAGCTGGAGTAAGCAGGAGGTGTGGTTGCCCTGGCAATGGAGGAAGCCACGCTTCCTGCCTGCTATGGCCAGCTGTGGCCTCTGCTCAAGGCAACAAAGTTTCAATTACAGAAGATAAATAAATCCCAGATACCTGCTCCCAGCCAGCCTTGCTGGGAGCTTGGGTCGCTGATAGCCTGTACACAGCCATCAGCCCCTCACCCAGGATGGCCATGCCCTCATGGGGTGAAGGTCTCCACTGGGGGGCTTGGCCAGCCTCACTCAGACTGGTAAGGTACCCCAGCAGGAGCCCCCACTCTGAAGGGGATGTGGCCAGCCTGAAAATAGCCCTCAGCCCCTCACCTAGGCTGGCCAGGCACCCCAGTGCAACCCTCACCCTGATCTGGGACACCATTCAGGGCAAACCAGCTGGCCCCCACCCATGGACCAGGCCTCTATCCTATATAATAAAAGGGTAATATGCAAATTGACCCTAACAGCAGAACCACTAGGAATGACTGGTCATTATGACACACACTGACCACCAGGGGATAGACTCTCAAAGCAGGAACTGTCCCCTGGTGATCAGTGTGCTCCCACAGGGGGAGCTCTGCTTAGCCACAAGCCAAGCTGATGGCTGCCAGTACAGCAGTGGTGGTGGGAGCCTCTTCTGCTTCCTCAGCAGTGCTAAGGATGTCTGACTACAGCTTGGGCAAGTGGACATCTCCTAAGGGCTCCCAGGCTGTCAGAGGGATGTCTGACTGCCAGCTTAGGCCCAATTCCCCAGGAGCAGGCCTAAGCCAACAGGTGGACATCCCCTGAGGGGTCCCAGAATGCGAGAGGGCACAGGCCAAGCTGAGAGACCCTCCCAAGTGTAAAAATTTTGTGCACCAGGCCTCTAGTAAAAGAAAATTAAAAAGTCATAAGAAAATGAAAAGGGAAGACTAGAAGACATAAATCTTTTGAACAGTGACTATTTGGCTTTAGGCATACACCTCAGAAAAAAATGTAGTTACCTTCCCACTCTTGCCAGCAAATGGAATTAAGCTTTTACACTTGTTAGACTGTGAACGTCAAACTATACAAGCCAGTGGTGTCAGAGGAGGCCAAGTGGTAAGAATCTTTTCCACTATACACAGCAGCAGTGAGGTCACTCTGAGGTTAGTTTCAGTGGAAGTTACATGAGGAACATTAAGGAAGTATGCCTACTTTTATCACTCAAATTGGTATCAACAGAAACCTACAGAACTGGAAATCATAGCTCCTCCCCACTTCCCCTGCTGGATGTTGTCTGAGAAAGCAACTTCAAAACATGCAAAGGTTTAAATAAGACCCAGACTTATATAAGACCTATAATATCCAGGTTTAATCAAGTTTACTCATCACATTAAAAACTAAGAAAATGACCGCTTGAATGAAAAAAGACATTCACCAGACTCAACACTGAGGTGACAGAGATTTTACAAGTATTTGTAATATTTAAAAGCATCCATTAAAATGCTTTCATAAGCTCTAATAAACATGCTTGAAACAAATGAAGAATTGAATGGACATAAAAAAGAACCAATGAGCTTGAAGATAGAATGACAGAAATCATCCAAAATGAACAGCAGATTTATCTTTATCTATATTGATACTGATATTTATATTGAGGGAGAGAGAGAAATGACAAATATGGAGACTTACCAAATCTGCTATTGACCCTAAGAATATACAATATTTAAAGATGTTTTTATTGATTTATTTTTAGAGAGAGAGAGAGAGAAACATCAATGTGAGATAGAAACATCAATTAGTTTCCTCTTGCACATACCCTGATCAGGGGTTGAATCCACATCCTGAGTATATGCCATGACCAGAAATTAAACCTGCCACCCTTTAGTGTACAGGATGATGCTCCAACAGCTGAACCAGGGCAAGATTTAAAGATTTGATATATAAAACCATAGTTGATACTTCATAACACATTTTAGTTATACCTTTTGGAGTCTTGAAAATCCTCCAGTGATTTTCCTACTAAATAAGGTGATGTGTTGATTATGTTAATTCACTAGTCCAGTCCCTGAAACTAGATGAACAAGACAAGGTGTCTCCTTCAGGTGTAGTAAGCAGAAAACAGGTTTTTCTAAAAGGATTTGAAAGCTTTATGAACATTGGAGAAAGAGCATATGAATGGGAAGGGAACAATTAGAAGACAGAGATGACTGGGAAGGAAGAAGAGATCAGAAGAGAAGACAATATGAGGAGGTCAGTCATTGAATAAACTTCAGTCCCTGAAAGAGGGAGTTGACCAAGATGGTGACATAGGAGACTCCTGAATTTTCCCCCTCTCATGGATGCACCAAATGAATAGCTATGCATGGAGAAATTTCCAGTGAAAGAAATCCAGAAACTGACAGAACAATTTCAACACACCAGGCAAATGAGAAAATGCTCACAGCCAAGCAGGTAGGAAAGGCTGAGATACACTCTGGCCATAAACCCCACTCCTGTTACAGTACCATACAATCAGAAGGGAACCTCAAACTATAGTTTCTCCATAATGATTCAAATCATAGCAAATGATTTAAACCACACTTTTAGTGCCCTTTTAACACTCTCATCCAAGGAATGGGCTCTCAAAACAACTAGCTCTGAAAGTCAATGGGGCTTACACTCATGACACTTAAAAGATTACTAGAGGCCCAGTACACGAATTCGTGCATGGTGGAGTCCCTTGGCCTGGTCGGCAATTGGGGCCGACTGGCCAGAGGGAGGAACTGTGGGAGATTGGCTGTTGGAGCTCATTGACCACCAAGGGGCAGCTCCTGCATTGAGCATCTGCCACCTAGTGCTCAGTGCATGTCATAGCGACCAGTCAACCAGTTGTTTGCTTGACCAATCATTATGGGTGCTTAGGCTTTTATATATACAGATAGATAGTGCACAAAGGAGCAGTCCTTAAGAGACATGGTCACATGAGCAGCTGCTATAGTGTCCTCTAGGGCACAGCACAGAGAGAGCAGGACCAATACCTATTTTCCAGTCTTTCCTTGAAAGAGCTTACTGTATATTTATAAGCTGTTAGAAGTTGGCTGTGCTCTCCTCTGGAGCCTGGGAAGCCACAGATACTGCTTCACTTTCTCCCTCTGTTCCACTCCAACATTAAAGCTAAGTCACCAATATCTCCCCTGGAAGGAGCTTCTACATGCATGTGGTACCCCAGTTGTGGCTGCTGCCCAAGGGTTGGACCTCCAGGCTACCTGACTCTAATAGCCAAGGAATTTACACTCCAAGTCCCATTAGACTATAGAAAAATTAAGCAGTGTTTAAATGGATGCAGGAACATGCCCCCACCCCCCATGACTACACACCAGAACCAGCACAGAAGGAACAGGCAAATATGCCCATCCTCCAGTTTCTCCCTGGAAGGTGCTCAACTACGTACTTTCCTGCTGCTGCATGAGAGTACAGCTTCTAATCAGTCTGAATCTAGATGATGACAATGATTGTTCAAACATTGACAGATCTTGGAATACCCTCAACTCCTGGGAGCCATTCAGAACCAAGAAGAAGGCTAGGTCAGTTATATAAAGGAGCTTGAATTGAGCTGATTGACATTAATAATCACCTACAGGAGACCACTTTGTCAAGACTGGGAAAGGTAACTGTGTTATCTAATGAACAGAAACCAACAAAGGATCACAAGAGACTACTATGAATAATTATATGCCAACAAATTGGACAGCCTTTAAGAAATGGATAAGTTCTTAGAAACATACTATCTACCAAGACTGAATTGTGAAGAAATGGAAAATTTGAACAGACCAATTACTAATAGGGAGAGTGAATTATTCATAAGAAAACTCCCAATGGCCATGGCCAGTGTGTTCGGTGGTTAGAGCATAGGCCCACACACAGAAGGTCTCAGGTTCGATTCCCAGTCAAGGGCACATACCTGGGTTGCAGATTTTATCACTGGTCCCATTCATGGAACGTGCAGGAGGCAACTGATAGATATGTCTCTCTCATATCAATGTGTTTTTTTTCTCTCTCTCTCTTTCTCTCACTCCTTTTCCCTCCATTTCACTATCTCTAAATATCAATGAAAAATATATCCTCAGGTGAGGATTACTAAAACAAAAACAAGCTCACAATAAAGAAAAGTACAGGAATGGACTGGTGAACTCTATGGAACATTTAAAGAGTTAATACCAATGCTTTTCAAACTCTTCCAAAAAACTGAAGAGGAAGGAACCTTCTAAACTCATTTTATACAGTCAATATTAGCCTGATGCCAGAGCTAGATAAGGACACTACAAGCAAAGAAAATTATAAGCTAATATCCCTGATGAGCATAAATGTAAAAAATCCTCGACAAAATAATAACAAACTGAATTCAACAGTACATTTAAAGAATTATAAATCATAACCAATTTATATTTATCCCAGGTTTCAAGTATAATTCAGCATTGCAAATTAATACTATATATATATATATATATATATATATATATATATATATATATATATATATATCACATTAACTGAACAAAGGATAAAATCATATGGTCAGCTCAGTAAATGTAGAAAAAGCATTTGACAAAATTCAACATTAATTCATGATAAAACAATCAACAAAATTGGTTATAGAGGGAATATACTTCAACATAATAAAGGCCATATATAACAAGCCTTCAGATAACATCATGGTTAAAAGCTGAAGGCTTTTTTCTGTAAGATTAGAAACAAGACAAGCATGCCCATTTTCACCAGTTTTTCAATATAGTACTGGAAGTCCTAGCCAGAGCATTTAGGTACATAATAAGAAAAAAAATAAAATAAAATAGCCAAATCAAAAAAAAAGGAATAAAATTGTCTCTATAGACAGATGACATGATTTTATATATAGAAAACCCTAAAGACTCCACCAAAATACTCTTAGAACTAATGAATATATTCAATAAAATAAAATTTTGAGATACAGCCCTAGCTGGTTTGGCTCACTGTAATAGAGCATCAGCCTGTGGACTGAAGGGTCTCAGGTTCAGTTCCATTCAAGGGCGTATACCTTGTTTGTGGGCACATCCCCAGTGGGGGGTGTGCAGGAGGCAGCTGATCGATGTTTCTCTCTCATTGATGTTTCTGACTTTCTATCTCTCTCCCTTCTTCTCTGTAAAAAATCAATAAAATATATTTTAAAATTTTTTTTGAGATACAAGTCAATATATAAAATTAATTATTATGCTAATAACTAACAATGAACTATAAGAAATGAATTAAAAC
>PVJC01004612.1:0-62979 GCA_004026665.1 Murina feae | reverse complement strand
TGCCCCGAGTGTGTTCCTTGTGGATCTGTTTTGTTTAGGTTAGTCCCTCTCTGGCCACTGGGTGGGGCTGGCTCCTGTATCTTTAAGGAGGTGTTGCTGCAGAAGCCTCTGACGCACTTGGGAGGGGCGGGGCCTCGGGGAGTTCGCCGGGCGGGGCGGAGCAAATAGCTATGGCGCTTCTCAGCCCTGCGCTGAGAGATGCCAGGTCTCTGTGTCCCACGGTAATTGCTGTAAGAACGCTGAGAGAAACCCGTTTTGGATTTCCTCCTGGTGCCAGTCAGTCCCCCTTCTCTGGGTGTCTGTGGGACCTCAGAAACTCGCCTGGAACTGGAGTTAAGAGCCGCTGGGAGCTTGTGGCTCTCTCCGTTTTGGAAAAGAACCGCGACCTCCGGTACCAGCCCTTCCCCGAGCCCGTGTGCGCGCCTCCGTACCTCTGTACTTTGCTTCCGCCGCTCCTCTGAGTCTCAGACTCTTCTCCAGTTGTAGGATTTTCACTCAGCCAGCCGTCCTGTGGGTGCGAGTGGTGTCCGTGTGTTCTTTTTGTGGTTTTTCTGAAATAGTTGTTCACAGCTGCATATACGGTGTCTACCCTATGCCGCCATCTTGTTTCTCCCCCCCCTTTTTTTTTTTTTTTTTTTTTTTTTTTGGTAACACCTGCAGGCAAGTGTTAAACCATGTTATTTCAGCTGGGCTTCATAGAAAAAAAATCTTTGAAAGCTCTTATATTCAAAGTGGTTCTTGGAATCTTGAACTACATGTAGAGATACAGAGTGGGGCAAAGTAGGCTTACAGTTGTGAGCCTACACAGTTTGTTCTTGTATTATTATTTATTAATTATTATATTATTTTCCATACAAACAATTGTAAACCTACTTTTGCCTCACCCTGTATAAAATTTGCCAATTAAAATTTTAGGGTTCAGGAAAAGAACTCCTGGGAAGAGTAAACCTAAGTTAATTATCCAGTTATTTAATTCTCATTTGGGAAATGAGATGTTCAGACACATTGAAAGTTATATTAAAGGGTAAATACAACTTCTGTGGAAACAGACAAATTTATTTAATTTACTGTTAGAGGATATTAATTTTAAGGAGTAAGCTTTGAAAGCAACCAAATAAGTTGTCAAAGGCAAGTGATTTCTCCCTAAGAAATGTTCAAAGGCATCAGATTATGTAAGAAAAGGATAGAGGGGAGACATCTCAAGTGGAGGTCTGTGTGGAGCCAAGGGTTATGTTCTAAAGTCAGCATTATAGAGCAGAAATTGCATGGTGTCAAAATTATCATTGAAAGTCCCTTACATGGCACTTAAATTGCCTAAACTTGAGTTTTTAAAAGTTCAAAGGCCAAGAATTAAAGTCTTTTGTTTCTCTGGGGCAATGAAGGCCAAGGTCCAATTTGAAAGGGTCAAAGGGCAATGGAGGAAAGAAGGGATCTTCATCTCTTTTTGTCCCTCCTTTGGTTGTCTGCTTTTTCTCTGAGTGACGCTTCCTCAAGCTTTTCTCACCTATTATTTTCCCTCAACAGTGGCATACAGCTGACTTCAAATCATTATGCATGCACATTAAGCAATTTCTGTCTTCAGTACGGTTTTACAGTGTAAAAGAGATGCATTGGGAGCCTGGTATGTGTCCTGTACTGGGCTAGATGTTGAGGAGAGAAAGGAAAATAACATCAAAAACAAAAGGAGCCTCTAAGGAGTGGAAAAGACTGAAATGCAAACAGGTAATACAAACACAGTGTGGTCCGGTCTAGGGGAGAGATGCGAATCACACCCAAATTCAACAGGCAGGGGAGACTTTAAGATGATTGCAATAGAGAGACTGAGCTTCAGCCTTGCTTAAACAAAAGGCACAAGGGGGATAAGCCCTGGGATGAGCTAGCAGAAAGGTGCTGGGGGATATTAAGGGGCAGGGTGGTCACTGTCATTGGGTCATCTGTGTTTGCTAATTGGGACTTCTTGAAGCTAAGCCCCTACCTTCCCATGGAGACTGGAAGGTAGGGGCACTGTCTCCTTCAAAGGAATGGTTTACAGCTTTTTGAAGACATTCCTGGGTGGCAAAACTGGCAGATTCTGGAAGACTTACATTTCAAAGGGCAGAGAAAGATTTACTATAGCAAGTTTTCTAAAGCAAATTCTTTAAGAAAAGGGATGCAGAGTGAGGGGCCTATATTTAGGAACAAACCTGTCTAAAGTTTAGTCAAGCTGAGGGGCAACATGACAGTTGTATTAGTAAGAAGTAAGCACAGATGCTATAAACGGTAGTTCTCGAACCTTAGCTGCACTTTAGGAATATCGGAGCTTTCAATAATCTCCATGTCCAAGTCATACCCCAGACACATTACATACCAATTACATACAAATCTCCGGGGTGGGCATCAATATGGCTTAAAGCTTTCCAAGTGAGTTAATGCACAAGTAAGTTTGATTTCAGGGCTACAGGTAGGAAAAAGAGCACCCAGTGTGAAGTTTGGATGGGAATTAGCCAAGGAGGAAAAACATTCCAGACAAAAGGAACATAGTGTTGGTTATAAATGAAAAAATAACCAATCTCCATGAGTTGAATCAACACATGGTCATAATGCATCAGCTCATTTCAACATGTCAGCACCTTTTTATCTCTCTGTTAGGGGTCACTGGTTCTTTAAAAGCATGAGTATTAGTGGATTCTATCTGGTGATTCATTCCATAGTTCCAACATGCATCCCAAACCAGTATAATGAAAACATCTTCCTTTATGCCATGTTCCTGAACCTCTAAACTACACTGATCTTCCGAGGTGACACACTGTCTTAAGGTACAAAGCATTTCCTATAGAGGAGTGATTGCCTGTGTGTCCACGCTGATGGAGAATACACTTTTAAGTTGAAGAAAATTGATTTTGTTGTGGTTGTCGCGCAAAGGTGGATGTTTTCAAAGACTCCAAATAAAAGGCCCCTCAGGCAGCTAACAAGCTCCTAATGGGACTAGATCGAGTTTTACTTACCTGCTTTCAGGGTTTGACTGCAAGTGTTTTGGTGACAAGAAACCAGGATTTGACAGCATTCATTTTTGCTGCCTTCTTCCACAAATTCTATGCTACTTTATTCCTTATTCATTCAGCATAGGTATTTTATGGCCATAATATGTTTATACTAATTCAGAGGCTTGCCATCGAGTAGATAGAGGCATCTCTCTGATCTGGAAGCCAGCAGAACCCTTACTTCTGATATTTCAGACAAAAATAAGGCCTGCTTTTTCTCCTCAGAGTATTCTTCAAAGGAGCAGTTTTCTAAAATTCAAACAAGGGCATCATAGTTAATAAGATAAAATTTTCTCCTTTTTCTTCTCATCTTGTCTGAATCAAGGGCAGTGAATTCCAGAAATCAGGCCTCTGTGATTCCTTTAAAATGCTCCTCTCAATCAGGTTTCTTATTATATATTTCTGGTTCCATGCATTGTCACAGAATTGACTTTTTAGATCAGTTTGAGTCTTTTTATTGCTCTTTAATAGCTAATTGTCACACAGTCCATCTCATTAACAGTATTGTGATTCTGGTCAACCATTGAGATGGTTACTAATATCAGAGCAATTTTATCAGTTGCTTGTTTTTCTAAAATGATCACCAGCCACATACATAATGAACCACATGTGGACTCAGTGGGCAGGGTGTGGGTGGCTGTGAGATATTAAGGATGCTACATTTGGTATAACTTCCCATTTTGGATGAGTCAGAGAGATTTTGGAAACAACTTTAAGGTAACTCAGTTCACATTAGAGTTACATTTTAATTGCATTTTAAAGTCTAAATGCAGTTGATTGGGAGAACTGTGTCACATCATTTAAGGGAATTAGAGTTTTCTTTTTATGGAAATGCAAAAGGATCCCTCCGGATAATACTACATTACCTAAGCAGTGAAGGAGAGAAATCTGGCCTCAGCAGTCCCCCAACCAACACGTGCCTCAGATTCATTCCAGGTGTCGCGCACCTGTGACCCTTTCATTCCTTCATTTAATCAAATAGTAACAGAGTGGGTTCTCTATTCTAGGCACTGAGCTAAGTAAATCCTGATAATATGGTAAAACCGAGGTCCTTTCCTTGTGGGAGTTCAGACTCTTGAGGAAACAAACAGGGAAGAGGCAATTCCAAGCCTCCATCCTTTTCATCTTACTTTAAAGAAAAATGCCTCATTCTTGTTGCTTTCTACTCCTTCACCAAGATATTTTCATGCTTCACCAGCTACTTCTCTGAGTGCTGTTCCTTCTCATTTTGCTTTGTTGGATGTCCGTTTTGCCTGGAATTACCAAATGCTGGGGTTGCTTTGGGTTTCTTCTCAACCTCTCTTTACTTCGCTCACTTCTGAATAACCCCATTGACTCCCTTCATATATATTTCATAAATCTGAATTTTAGCCTTCACCTCTTACTTGAGCGTCAGGTACATTTTCACTGTCAATCTAGATAGTCAGATACCTTGAAGTTAACATGTTCCTCTTTTGATTCTTTGTTTTCCTGTCCAAGTTCTTTTTTTTTTTTAAGTAAAATTTTATTTAATTATTTTTTATTGTTTAAAGTATTATGGTCCCTGTCTTATAGTATGTTTTCTCTGTCTTGGTAAAATCTCCCATTTGTAGATAACTGAAAATAATCTGCCTTTTAAAAATACTCTGGAAAAAGAAGATCATTCATCAGTTTGCTAGTTCCATATTTCAAATCAACACTGTGAATTCCTATGACTCTAGCTGAGTTAGATTTATTTCTAGCTGAATTGACAGTTTTATTTTGCTCAGATCATATTTTCATAGTTTCAAACCAGTTTCTAAACAATTAATGGGTACTATTGGGTCAGTATGGTGGGGTGTATGAGTTTGTAACAATGAGCTAAGGTCTGTATGAGAAAGATAATCAGGTTGATTGGAGAATTCAACTGGTCAAAAAGTAGATATTGACATCTGAATCTCTCCCATAAGTTTTCGAGCAGATGTTAAAATAGGCACATACAAAAGAACCTTCAGAAAATAAGGATAGGCTTTGCAAATGTTGGGACACTGTGGTCTCTAAAAGAGATATAACTTTAATTTTCCATTTAAACATGCATGACATGGAATTAATCTATTCATTAATAAGTCTGTCAAGCATGTAAAATTGCATCAAGTTGGGCTGGATTGAATTTTAGGTTCTTACATAAAGCATGTTAGCACTCGATCTTAGACATATCATGATTTAAATGATAAATTCTGTGCCCTAATCGGTTTGGCTCCGTGGATAGAGCATTGGCCTGCAGACTGAAGGGTCCCAGGTTCGATTCCAGTCAAGGGCATGTACTTTGGTTGTGGGCACAACCCCAATGGGGGGTGTGCAGTAGGCAGCTGATCAATGTTTCTCTCATATTGATGTTTCTAACTATCTCTCTCCCTTCCTCTCTGTAAAAAATCAATAAAATATATTTAAAAATAAATAAATAAATAATAAATTCTGTTAGAAAGTTATATTAAAAAGTTTGATTAGTGCGTTTTTCAAGCAGGTAGCCATTGCGATCATAGCTGTTATAGAGACAGATCTATGATAATGGAGGTGAAGAATGACAGCTTTGTTTGTCAAAATGTCAATTCTTTTGTAAATGTCAGCAAATGAATTTGACCCATTGTGTGTGAACTTAGACCAAAGGTCCTATAGAGCATGTGGTCAATGTGGCACTTCTGTGGTCTTTCAAAATGCCAGGCTCACAGTGATAACCACCACTCACAGTCCCACAACCCTATCCAGCTGCCTTCAGTGATGTGACTTATGAACCAGAGGGGGGAAGGAGGAGGATATTTTATAAATATCAATTTCAAAAATCTCTGATCTGTTGGCATTAATTGATGAGCTCAGAGATGCTTGGGAACCTTACTTTCTGCACAGCAACGGTAACCATGGCAACCTGAATTTTAAAGGATGTTGAACGTGTTTTTAAATGTAAGGTGAGAAAAGCAGTTTTTACAGAAATGTTTGCTTGGGACCTCATGTCTAGTTTCACCAGAGCACTTGTTTTTTTTCTTTTGCTGAGACTCGGTGCAATGTTAGAAGCTTTCCTGTTGGAGAAAAAGTTGGACAGCCCAGAGCAGCAACAAATCTTTACAGTACTACATTGCTATCAAAGCGAGACTTGCCTTTTCACCAAGACTCAGTGTCAACATGCCTACCACTCCTAAATATACTGCAAAAGAAAAGATGGGAGACTCCTTCTGAAAGCTTTTGAATTTTTGGTGCTATTTGTTCCATGTGAGTTTTAAAGGCTCTATTGGACTAACATATATTCTAGAACATATTAATTAAGAAAGACCTTAGACTTCCAGAGCAATGTGTTACTATCTCCCTAAAGTGCTAGATAAGAGTAGAAGATAGTAAACAACAATTATTCAGTGTCAGTATTGAACAATGAACTTCTATTCTCAATGAATTATCAAATGAATGTTTTTAATAGTGAGAATTTACCTTTTAAACAAGCAAGTATAATTTCGTTTGAACTGGGTGTAGAGAAGGGATTTTTATGGAGGCAGCTCATAATCAAAGATTACTATTAACTGTTTGGAGCCAAAAGCAGATTTAGTTCAAACAGATAGTAAATAGACAAACAGTATTATGGGTTCTTATTCTGTCTGCCACTTATGCATACCTCTTGCCTTGACAAGCCACCAACACATCTCTTCCTACCTGACACTGCATAGATTTGTATATTTATAGAGTTAATAGGGTCACCCACCATGTTTCCATTTCTTATCCACATTATTTTTTACCATCCATCTCTGTCACTTGCACAATATAGCTCTTCCCAACTAATTACATTATAAGCAGCAAGCACCAACTCTAAAAATTTGCCCAAGATGGAAGTTCCAAAAGCCTGAGGTACTGTGTCAAATAATCCATTATGGTTGGTTTAAGAGCTTGCAACTCAAAATTAGGTAGAAATTGAACCAGAGAACAAATTAACCATTATTAACATAATTCTCTTCTATACTTGAGAATCCCTGTTTTTCTATCAATGCCAATTTCTCTCTCCACTTTCCTGGCTCTAATTCAGAAGTAATTAAGGCAGCTAGTCCTTTTGTTCAGGGATTAGGTCTGTTTTACAAGGAATTAGAGGAAAATAGATCCAGCATCGGTTAAACATGAACTACATCTCATATATGACATTACATATAATTGTGGTCCTTCCTTATCCATCATATAATCAAGTTCTAAACTTCATTTTACAGATAATTAAAAATAGTCACATGCTCCACCTGTTACATATGTGAGGTCTAGGCAATGATTAGAAGGTTTTCAGGTTTCCATCACCATTTTCATCATCATTACCATTGTCATCACCATTATCCTCACATCACCATCATCATTATGCTTTTTTACATGCTGTCATTGAAGCCTTCCAATAAAACGCCAGGTCATTTTATAGTACTACACATTTTACAGATTAGTAACCTGAAGTCAGGGCTCTGGGTCGTAAGTAAGTGATAGACCTGGAAATGGAATCTGGCGTTCCCTAGTGCTAAACCTCAGTTCCTTCCCCAGCATCAGGGGACGGACAAGGCATGGTGCTGAAGGTCCCTGAGTCTGAATCAGATGTGGTGTCCATGGGGAAGTCAAGGGCAGAAAGCGTCTGAGTGGTGCTCAAACTTTATGTTTCCTAAAAGTCATTAAATGAGCTTGTTAAATATACATTGCAGACTTATACATTGCCCACACACACACACACACACACACACAGATTCTGATTCGATGGTTCTGAGATGAATCGGAAATCTACATTTTCGACCAATTCCCCAGGTGATGCCCTGGAGGTTGTCTATGGACTACACTGGAGCAATGATCTTACAGATGCATCAGAGACCTTTGAGAGACCCCACTTCCTAACTTAAGGATCTAGCCGGGGCAGATCCAGACTTCAGCACATTCAAATGTGTAATGTATAGGAAAACCTCTTCTCCTAACATCCAATTTCCAGATTTTGTGCCCAGTCCAGCTCTTCCCTCTGAGACACCCATCTTGTTTTAAAGCTTGCACTCAGATCAACATATAATGAAAATAACAATAACTGCTAATTATTAACCACTTCTTGAGTGCAAGGCTCCAAGCTGAAGGCTTCTCACCTTGTTTCATTGTCTTTGCCACCTTTATGCTGGGATAGGCACTGGTGCTCACCCATCCAACCCTAGTTTCCTTCCTGGACACACACGAAAACTTTTTTCCATCCCCTTTGAAGTCTGGTGGAGCCATTTGAGTAGTTCTAGGTGAAACAAGCCATTTCTACTCTCTTTCCCTCCCTGCTATGGTGACCACAGACATGTTTCAGATGGTGCCAGCAGCCAGATGGTACTTGAGCCTGGTTCTTGAGCTGAGTTATAGCATAAAACCCCCACCCACATCACTGAATCCATGACATGAGCAGGAGATAAACAAATCTTTTATTTAGTAAGCCTCTGAAATTTTATATTCTATTTTTTTATTTCTGCAGCATAGCCTATCTTATCATAAACAGTGAAATAATCATTCTCATCACCACAATAGTCACATTTATTAAGTATGATAAGAAATTCAACGGAACACTATATCAAACATTCAGAAAACATTATCTAATGTAATAATCATCCCAACACTATACATAAGTTTGTTATCTATATTTTATAAAGCCACACAACCATCCCAACACTATAAGTTCATAGTTATCTATATTTTATAAAGTCACACCGATAACTGATGAGACAGAAATGAAAACCCAAATAGTCTAATTCTAGAGCCCATATGTTTAGCCCAAACACTAGCAAGTAAGTTCCTTAGTGCCCGGGTTGGCGCTTATCACTCCTCAGGCAACACTAAAACGTGGGCATCATTATCTCAGCTTTCCAGCGGAAATCCTACTGAAGACTGGAAAGATGAAGTATCTGCCCAAGGCCACACGTTTTGTTGAATCAAGTCACAAACCCAAGTTTCTTATTCTTAAGAAATGGGGGTTAAGTAGCTGCTTTTGATATCTATGAACTTGTTTCAGAAACATCTAGGAACCCCAAACCATAGTATATACTGGGGTATTTAGCTTCAAGATTTCAGGAATCTGAGTCAGATTTTCCAGGTTGAAGCTACAGCCAGCTCCACCATGTACTGCTATATGACTTCAGTGAATTTCTTATCCTCTCTAGCAAAATGGATTGAATTAGATAATTTAGGGGAAGTCTAGCATCAAACAGAGGCAGAGGAGTGTTGTGGTTAGAAAACTGATAGACAGCTCTGACTAGCTGGGCTCGAGGGGTTTAGATTGGTTACCACAGTGGCCCGATCAATAGCTCCCTGACACCTTCTGGGCAAGCGCTTGGATGCTTTTCTCCTGTAAAATGAGGCAGGAGCACAGGCTTTGGGTTTCCTCTATATCCCTCTGGTTGGGGGTGGCACTGGGGGTCCCCTGGAACCCCTCTGAGATGGTTTCCAGCCTCAGGCCTCCTGTAAGCCAGCCTATGGTGAAACTTGAAGGGCCAGGTAAACTACTGGTGGGATTCAAGGATCTGGTCAGAGAACACATTAAGAGTCTAGGGGGCCTTGTCCTAAAATTCTTGGGCGTCATTAAATGTGGAATGGTGGCAGGTGGGAGAACCCATTGGGGTTGTAGTTGGAGGTCTCATTCTAATTTCTCTGAGCTAAGGGAGCAGACATTTTTCTTTGCCTTTTGGGATCCTTGGATGGATTAGGTCATTTTCCTCCTGGCTCAGGAGGAATACTAGTGTCTGGGTTCCTCGTTTAGCTGAAGTAAGTAATCTGGCTTCAGATGGACATTTAAAATACTGCTAGTAGTAATAGAGAGTACCAATAGCCAATGCTGTTTATCAAATGTCTTCAATATACTAAGCACTATAAAAATGATCTTAACATTTAGACCCATTTAATTTCCTTATGCAATGGGCATTATTGTTATTCTCATCTTACAGATAAGAAAACAAGTCTCAGAATGTTTAAGTTGCTCGCTACTGGTTACCCAGGTAGAGGTGTGGCCGAGCTGGAGAGTGATCCAGGCCGCCTGACTCCGAAGTCTGATACTTCAGCAGCATGGCCTCTGGCCCGGGCACTGGGTTTCAGCGGAGTCCAGGCTCCAGTCACTGGCAGAGTGCCCACAGCTCTGGAATGGGAGCAGTGACTGAGGGTTAGGATTTTGGCAGAAACATCTGGGAATGTATAAGGATTAAGAATGGGAGGCTCAAGGAAAAGGTCTATGGATTTACTACCAACAGCAGGTGGGGACCTCTCTGTTGATTCTGGATCTCCAGAGCGCACCTCTAACACTGACTCTCAAACCCGTTTGGCACACGTTCTGTTGGCAAACAATGGAGAAATTGCCAACCTCTGCCTTCTTGAAAATTCAAAAATGCACAGTAAATGATAGGTAGTTTAAGATTTGTTATAGAGAAAAGACCAGTTTGTATGCTTAACTCTTCATTTCCAATTTGCCATTGGCCATAATCCCCTTTTCACTATGCAAAATCTATCAACCTCTGCTGGAAGAAACATTGGCCAGCTATCAAGAAAGGCATTTGAGCCCTAACCGGTTTGGCTCAGTGGATAGAGCGTCGGCCTGTGGGACTCATGGGTCCCAGGTTCGATTCCAGTCAAGGGCATGTACCTTGGTTGTGGGCACATCCCCAGTAGGGAGTGTGTAGGAGGCAGCTGATCAATGTTTCTCTCTCATCGATGTTTCTAACTCTATTCCTCTCCCTTCCTCCCTGTAAAAAAATCAATAAAATATATTTTAAAAAAGAAAAGAAAGGCACTTGAGCGAGGAGTAGAGAACTAAGGTCTGTGTGAAGAGAGTTTGTCGTCACGGATACAGTGAGCACAGGTGGGGAGAGCAGGTAGGAGGCTAATGAGGGTTCAGTCAAGGCTTCTGAGACCCTTGGTGATTACAGCAGAGAAGGATGAGAGAGTGAGTATCCATAACTTTGGTATAAAAATTAAAGAAAAGATGGAGGTAGGGCTACTTTGAAAGGTAGCTTAGATATAGGCATCAGATTCCAGTTTAACTTCAAAATAGACATTACAGACCTAGAGTTTGGGAGACAAGCCAGATGTAGCAATAGGATTTCAGGTCAGTGCCCTCTCCTATGGAGGGACTGTGTAAAAAGGTAGCAATGGCAGGCTTTGGAAAGAGCCTTCAGCAAGGTCTGGCTCCAGGATGCAGGGACAGAGGAGAAGCCTGGAGTGAGCAGTGGTCAGAACAGTGGGAGGTCCTCATAGAAGCTCAAGGGATACTTTTTAAAGTGGGGAAATGAAGTGCAGGGCACATTAAGAATGCGCAATTTGCCGAAGATCGAATTGCCCTCATTCAGAAAGCATCTTGGCACAAGCCGTGGTGCTGAGTTTATAGTTGGTGACCAGATCTTAAACTATATTTTGAGCAAGAAATGGTGTCCAACAAACCAATTCATGACAGCAGGTCCCTGGTTTTAAGAGAGTGAACTCTTCATACTATAAATGAATAACCCAGTGCCATGCAGGTACAAGGAGGAATAAAATGCGAGTCCTGACTTTCTTATGTAAATCTCTAAGGCACAGCAGGAAGAGGGTCTTAAGTGCAAATGGGTTTGAGGACCCCTCAGCCTTCACTTGGGAGAGTAATTGGGCTGAGAGGAGAGAGGGCTCAAACCAAGCACATCTCCAGAGCTGGCCAAGTCAGCAGGTAATTAACCTCTTGATTCCCCTCCCCTCTTTCCAGGGTCAGGTTTCTATTATCTCAGAAAGATTTAAACTTCAAAAAATTGTGAAGAGCACAGGCTTCCCGGAGCCTGCTTCACCGACGATGCCATTTAATTTATGTGGATGAGCAGGCTTTTCAGAGAGATGCAGACTGCTCCCACTTACCCTCATTTCCATCCTGGATGTATCCAGAGGTGGTCAGGATAGAGCATCCCACGTTTATACCCAACTTCGTGCCTTTTGAGGGTCACACTTAACTTTGTATTGGTAAAACACTACTTTCCAATTCAGGTTTCTGAAAAATGCTCATGGTTGTGAAATGTCTTTTGCAGAATGAGAGGTTTTTAACCTTACTGTAAAGCAAGAGTAAACACCTATTACTGCCATTCATGAAACAGTCATGGGGCTGCAAATCACCAAAGTATTTGGGAAAAAATAGAGTAGTTGCCTCCTACACCACATAATCAGCTCCCTAAGATTTTATGAATGAAGCACTTGGATTCTTATATTCGAAGATGCCTCTTTGTTGCATTTTTATTTCAAGAAGTGGGAATCAACAGGAAAATGAATGTACTATGTAAGGAAACATGGCAGACTTCTCCCAGGGCGTTAATAATCCCACTAAGGTTTATGAGTATTTTAACTTAGTTATTAGCGAACAGATTTACAGTGATATTTCCTGCACTACACTTGGGCTTTGACAGGGTGCTAGATCCTTGTTGGCAGGTACAATACAGTAGTAGTAAAAGAAAATAAAGTTAAGTGTTGGAGAAACCTGAGCTCAAACATTGCTTTTATTACAAACAATGCTTGTGGGCATTTTGCTGAATTTTCTGAGCACCACTTAATCATGCCTCTTTCTGTCCTCTCCTAAAGCTCTCTCACCAAACTCTTTCAGCCAGAACTTCATTTGTGATTGGGTTTTTTTGGTGTTTTTTTTTTTTCCCCCCCTAATTGCAGTGTTTTCAAAAATTGTTTTTCTCCTCTGGTTCCCATTGTCAAATAACTCAGCTGGGCATTAAGCACCATCTAATGGATGGTGCCATTTAAAAACTGTTTCCGTTAGAATGCAAATGCCTCTGCCCTCCCTCAGCCTGAAGCCAATAGTAAATTTATAAGCATTTCATAAATGCTTATAAAATGATAGAATTGACTACCTCACTTATCACAGATGCTGACTTTAGTGTTTTATTTTTATTGATTTTTAGAGTGAGAGGAAGAGAGAGAGAGAAAGAATGATAAGTTGCCTCCCATACACTTCCTGATCAGGACTCAAACCTGAAACCTTGTGATGTATGGGATGATGCCCCAATCAACTAAGCCACCCATCCAGGGCTTTACAGCATCCATTTTTGAATTAGCTTATTCTGATTATAAAAGGAATGCACAGCCTTAGCTGATGTGATGCAGTGATTAGAACATTGGCCTGCACACCAAAGGGTCTTAGAATTATGGGCATGTACCTGGGGTGCAGGTTCCATCCCCAGCCCCAGTCAGGGCGCATGCAGGAGGCAACCACTCAATATGTCTCTCTCCCTCTCTATGTCTCTCTCTCTGTCTCTTCCTTCCTCTCTTTCACTCTCTCTATAAAAATCAATGAAAAATATATCGAGTGAGGATTAATAACAACAACAGCAAAAAGAAATGCACAGCTATTAAACAAATAAATGAATAAAAGAATAGATGAATAAATAAATAAAAGAGAAAATAAAATTAGCTTGCAATTTCACCATGATATCTTTTGATAATATTTTGGTGTGTTTTTTGGTCTATTTTTTATATCCATACAAATATACTTAAATATAAATATGTATGAGTTTATATACATATTCATTTATATGTGTATGTATGTAGCATCAAATTATATATTCAGGTTGTATTATGCTTTTACAATTTAACATTTTGTGTGTGAATGTTCCTTTCATCAATTTTTTTAAAAACATATTTAATATTCACTTAAAAAACATCTGATGGACTATCTATTTATTTAAATTTCCCCTATTGTTGGTTATTTTTCCACCAAATATTAACTATTTTATTTTTTTTTTATTAACTATTTTAAATAATTCTGTGATGATGATTTAGGTACATGGATATGTAGCCAAACTTACCTAACTTCTCAGCATTGATCCTTAGCAGTTGAAGCTTGTGTTAGAAAAATAATTTTATTGGGTAATCTATAATAATAAAAGCATAATATGCTAATTAGACAGGATAGCTGAACAACCTCGGAGCTGGGTGAACCAAATCCCTTGCACAAATTTCGTGCATCAGGCCTCTAGTTAATACATAATTATCAAAAGCTTTGCAAAGAAATAACACTAAATTTACTCCCACCTGAAGTATATGAAAGTCCCTGTTTATCTTTTCCTCACTAGCATTAAGTGCCAAGGTTGGCTTAAATCTATCACTGTGATAGATTGAAATGATAAAGTACTGTTTCCTTTTTTTTTTTTTTTTTTTTGCCATTTTCAAATTACTTATGACTTTTTTTTACTTTTCTCTTTTTCTCTATGCCTTGGAAAGTAGCTGCCTTCTCAAGTCCCATTCCATTTTTCTATTTGAGTTTTTCTATTGATTTATAAGGGCTTATTACTTATTGTGGATATTCATCTCTTGTCTGTCATTTATTTGTTGCAACTTTTTTGCCAACTTGTCCTTTGAATTAATTTCATTTGATGTTTTGAGATACTGATTTAAAAAAATTTAATCATACACAATATTATTATTCTTTATGACTTATTCCCTGGTTTTTACAACTTAAACCCATGGCCTATTCTAAGAATAGAGTCATGCTAACATATATGTTTATCTAAATGTGTATGGCTTCATGTTCACATTTGAGTCTTTAAATCATCTAGAATTTATTTTGATGAATGGTTTGATGTAAAGTCCCATTATGAGGCCTCTACCCTCCAAATTCAATTTCTTTCCAACTGCTTTAAAAAATAGCCACCACTTTTCTGGTTTTGTGGTATTGCTTTTGTGCAATATCCTCCTGTATAATAAAAAGGTAATATGCAAATTGACCCTAACAGTGGAACAACCTGGAATGACCAGTCACTATGATGCACACTGACCACCCTCTCCCCCCTCCCGAGTGCATGAATTTTAGCTAAGTTATAACATACCAGAGTTTAGAAACTATCTGACTTATTAGATTTGCAATAATGCCACATTGTTCTAACACTTGTAGGCTTATAATGTGCCTTAAAACATGGTAGGGCAAACCTTTCTGAAAAAAAAAAAAAAGTGCTATTTTCAAAATAGCTTTCATATTTTAGCCTTAAATTTTCATCTAGAAGGGAAAACCATTATTATTTTCCAGGTTTCTGCCCTTAATGATTGTAACTTGTTTTCTTAAAGCTGATGTCATACTGTGGACATAAATAGTAGGTCAAGGGGGAAGAGAAATCAGAAAGTACCAAAGTGTTCGCGTGACTCATAGAGAACCAGACAGAAAGATAGGACCAGGTAGCAGAGGCCCATGGTGTCTCTCTATTTTCCAGCAGACACTACTGTGCTTCATGAGGCAAGGCCTGGGAGAGCTCTAATTTGTTTCTTCCCAACTCCATTCTGCAGTCTTTGAGGTTCTCCTACTAGCTGTCGGTCTTAGTACTTAAAATTGTTGGAATTTTGGACATATTTTATTTCTTCAAATATGTTTTCATGAGAAACAAGAAATCCTGTCTTGAAGATATCCTGAACAAATTCTTTAAAACCTTAAAAGAAAAAGTATTTCAAGCATCCATCTATTTAATATATCTCAATGTTAAAGGCTGATGATGAAGTAAAATGAAAAGTCCAAGAATTTATACCATTATCTGGCAAAAGTGTGGATGAGAAGTATAGAAAAGATAAGCATGTGCTCATTTCATGATAGGAATGTGTTTTCCACAGTTGCTGGAAACTAGTTTCTTGAAAATTAAGAGGGAACTGAAGCATCATCAACTACACAATTGGTAACTCTTTGCCTTAGTCTTCTTCCCTCGTTTCTATCCCTCTCAACCTCTCTCCTCCAGAATTTCTTCTTTTTGTGTGAAGGAAGGTTTCTAATAAGGTTACCCATTCCATTAAATAGGTTTCTCATAAATAATCACAATTTCCAGGATTAAGATTTGACAGGCCCCGTGCCCAATACTTTGGTTGACACAAGATAAGTGCACAGTAAATTTTGAAATATCTGTATCTCTATCTTCATTTCCTTGTTTCTGTCTCCAATTTCTTATATGCCATCAGGGAATTTAGTGACACTGCAAATAGCATACTCATTTCCAGGCACGCATCTCCCATTTCTTTACAATCTGTATGTCTTTCTGATGTGTGCAGTCCCTATCTATATGTTTCTAGGCAGCAGTGTGGGAAGATTAACAGTTTCTTGACATCTTTCTTGCAAAGGTTTGAATACCATTTCCAGTGCAGACCAACATGGGAAATGAAATGTTTACCTTGCAGTTTTATAGAGCTATCAAATTTCTCAAAATGTGTTTCTCTACATTCTCTTACTTAAGCCTCATTACAGTCCTATGGGGTGAGAAAGGCAGCTGGTACTGGCCCCATTTTAGAAGGTAGCTGTTACGGGCTGAACTGTGCTCTCCAAAAATTTATATATGGAAGCCTAATAGCTCAGAATATGCCCTTATTTGGAGATAGGGTCTTAATAGAGATAATCAGGTTAAAATTAGGTCATTATGGTGGGCCTAATCCAATGACACCTGTCCTTATGAAAGGGAATTTGGACACAGAGACAGACACACATACACACACGCAGAAAATGTCATGTGAACATCAAAGCGGAAATCAAAATGCTATGTGTACAGGACAAGGCAGCTAGGTCAGAGGCATGGACGGATTCTTCTTCATAGCCCTCAGAAGGAACCAACCCTGCAGACGTCTTGATTTCAGACTTTTTGCCTCCAGAACTATAAGACATTCATTTCTGTTGGCTAAGATTCCTAGCTTGTGGTGCTGTGTTATGTTAGCCCTAGGAAACTAAGGCTAAGTAGCTTCTCCATGGCAGGGCACTGGCTGTTTGATCCACTGAACTTTCTGCTGCACCAGAAATCCTCATTTTATCAACCACAGTGAACTGGGTTCCAGGCCAGCCAATCTGACCATGAAAAAGTTCCATTTCATGCTGGACCAAGCTAACACTCTCCCTACCAGACCGCAATTTAGTTTCAGCATGCCCCAAATTGCTTCTGCTGATCCCCCTGGATGTTAATAGCCATTATCAGGGAAGGTTCCTGCCACAAACATGACTGCTAAAGCTAATGTTCCTGGAACCATGACCTTGCTCCAGGCTCAGGCTGAGTGCTTTATGCTGACTCACATCATTCTCACCCTGGACCTGTGAGGTAGGCGCATGGTCACCCTCATTTACAGATGTGCACCCCCAGGTTCTGCTTATAACTTCTCCCTGGTCATACAGCCATCACCATGTTGTTTATCTAGTGTTTGAAGTCAGGCAGTGTGATCCTGGAGGTGGCATTTTAGCCACTTTGCTGCTGGGCTCTATGTTCTCAAAAGTTGGGAAAGCATTGTGTTAAAAGAGAGTGGAAGGCCTGGCCAGCATGGCTCAGTGGTTGAGCGTTGACCTATGAACCAGGAAGTCCCAGTCCGGGCACATACCCAGATTGTGGGCTCGATCCCCAGGAGGGGGCATGCAGGAGGCAGCCGATCCACGATTCTCATCATTTATGTGTGTTTATTTTTCTCTCTCTCTTCCTCTCTCTTTCTCTCTGAAATCAATAAGAACATTTAGAAAAAAAGAGAGTAGAAGGACCTGCTATAGAACTCCTCAGAGCTTTTAACATGCTATATCTTCAGAATTCTTCAAAAGGACAACAAAGTAGGCAGTGTTTCCAGCGTATAGTTAACCATGGAGCCCTTTTTACTGTGGAAAATATCTTGGGACTGGTGTTTCACGAATAGAGTGGCAAGGTACAATATAAGACTCATTTAAATTGGAATTTTAGATTATCAATGACTAATATTTTAGTATATTTCAATTATTGCATTGGGACATCCTGTATTTTTATGTGCTAAATCTGGTGACTTTTTGGAAAGTATGAAGTACCTAGCCAAAACTCCATGATTCTCACTATCTTCTGGTGACACCTGTCTTTAGAAAACAAACAAAAATGTCTGCCCCAAACTGAGGTTCTGCCCTGCTACCTTCCAAAAAACCAACTTGTTACCCCACATCCTTTCACCAGTGGAGTTTATATTGGATGCTGATTCTTCTCCTTTATGTCCTACGGCATGTATCACAGACCCAGGAAACAAGCACATCCTTGCTTATCCCAAAACGGCCGTCACACCAACACATAGAGATATTGCCAGATAATCCCAACAGTCCTCCAGTTTTTACCCCCCAAAATAGAAAGAGACTTTATAGGAAATGCAGGTAAACCTTGAAGTTGGTTAGTTGGTATGAAATCCCAACTACAGTATCACCACTACATTTCCATTCCAGAAGAGTTGGATACTTATCAAATTGTGGAGGAAATGGGTTTCTGAAAAAAAGCAGGTCAGTTTAGTGTCAAATCACTGGAGCATATCTTGAATCCTGAATCCTGTCATCCATCTCACCTCAGGATCTCTCCCTTCTTATTAATACTGCATCTAATGATACCGCTCAGAGACATTCACAAGTCACATCTTAGCATTACTTTAAAAAATTTTTTTTCATTTTCTTTCCAATACTTTTTAGTTATCTTGACCAGTGCTTCAAAATTGCTTCCAGCTTTATCGGTTGATGCACAGCAGAAACAAATGATCACTCATGTAATTCAGAATAAACATTATCCTTCCTGGTCATGAAGGGGACTCTTTGTGCTATACAGAAGCTCAGATCCCAACCCCGCATGTGTGGTTACTTAAATTAATTCAAGTTATATAAAATTAAAACTTTAGTTTCTCAGCAACCCAAACCATATTCCAAGTATTCAATAGCCACCTATGGCTAATGACTACTATTTGTGTAGCTCCAGGAAGCAATATTGCCATCATCACAGAAAGTTCTATTGGGAAACCTTATTCTAGAGTCTTGCTTTAGTCTCAAATATATCAAAGAACCTATAATGATAAAAGTGTAATATGCTAATTACACCAGACATCCTTCTGGACAAAGCCGGGGCTCTGAGGGAAGCCTGGGTCCCTGGTGCCTACCAGCAGCATGAGGGAAGCCCTGGTCCTGGGTACCAGAGGGAAGCTGGTGCCGGCAGCCAGGTGAAGGAAGGCCTATTCTTGCATGAATTTCATGTATCGGGCCTCTAGTAATACATATGATTTTTGGCCATGAATATCGGTTTATTTAGTTTGGACAGAAGATATTAGAATATATGTTTCCAAGATAGAGGGGAAAGTTAGGTTGTTTTATATTTTATATGGAGCTACTCACAGTTAATTTATTAATACTCTAATTTGGTTAAGGATGCCAACTTAAGTTTTCAACCCCTGCTATAGCCTAGTGGTGAAGGCAGAACTTCATGGACACTATTAATTTAGCTCTATTTCCTTCTGTGATGAAGTAGTATTTGAAACTGGGAAAAGGGAGAGATTGACTGAAAAGATCAGAAGAATCAAGAGAAGCTGTGTATGGTGGAGGGATACCATATGCCAAATTAGAGATCCCAATTTGAACTGGGTGATTATTAAGTGATACCCTTATCTTGGTGGTCCTGAGTTGTGAGGATAGCTTGAAACTAGTAAACTTATTCACTAATGAAGCATAAGAAAATACAGATAAGTAAAAAATATAGCCCTGGTTGTTTTGGCTCAGCCTAAAGAGTCCCAGGTTTGATTCCGGTCAAGGGCACATACCTGGTGGCAGGTTTGATTCCAGGCCCTGGTTGGGGCATGTGTCAGAGACAACCAATCAATATGTCTCTCTTACATCGATATTTCTCTCTGTGTGTCTCTCCCTCTCCCTTCCACTCTCTCTAAAAATCAATGGGAAAATATCCTTGGGTGAGGATTAGCAACAATAATAACAAGCCAGGGAAGGGAGGCCAGCAATTGGAAGGAAGGACCCTGTCAGCAGCCAGAAGGCCTCAATTGGCCCTGATCGCTGGAAGGGCCTAGGGATCCTGTCCATGCACAAATTTCATGCACCAGGCCATGAATATATATATATATATATATATATATATATATATATATATATATATATATATATATATATTTCTTACCCTGTTGGCCAGATGGATCACCAACACTTCAAACATGTTATAGATCTCTGCACTTTTCTTTATGCATATGCATATAACATATTAATAAAAGTAAGGTCATAATATGCCTAGTGTTAAAACCTGCTTTTTTTAAATTAATATGCTTCACCACCTTTTCAAGTCAAGATGATAATGTGCAGCATTGGACTTGAAGGTGTGTGTCTGTCACATAGGTGTTTTTAACTTTTGGCTAGATATCTAGGGGATTTCCAGTTTTTCTTCAATTATAAATAGCATTCTACTGAACATCCTAAACTTTGTACATAACCCTAATTATTTCAAAGGAATAAATTCCTGTGCAGAGAATTACTGGCACAAAATGGGTTGAAGGTAGATATATATTATTAAGTTTTGGGATATAGATCTTTAGTTTCTTTATGAGATGAAGGCACTGACTTCAATTCTTAAGGATCCTTCTCATTGTAAAGCTGTCCAGTTCCTAGTTTGTAGCTCTGTTGTCTATGGGGATCTGAGTCTGATCAAGCCCTCAGCTCTCTTTTTCCTCATTCAGCCTGAGCTAGAGATGGCCTCAGGTCCCAAACTATGGGAAGGAGAATATCATATTGGGAACAACCACTAAGAGGTTCTTTTCCCCTGGATGCTACCCCAAATTCTAAGGCCACACTGTCTACTAGAACTTTCTGTGCTGATGAAAAGCTATATCAGCACATCTGATATAATTAACCACTAGCTGTATCTGGTTGCTGAGCACTTGAAATATGGCTGGTGTAACAGGGGAAATTTTTTTTTTGTAATGAGGAAATTGATTTTTAATCTTATTTAATTTTGACAGCCACATGTGGTTAGGGGATGCTATTTTGGGTAGAGCAATACTAAGCATATACCTACAATCCTCTAATATATACTGAAATCTTTGCCACTTTGTATTATCTTAAATATAGCAATTAATGCATTGCCCATAAATCCATGTCGAGTTCAGTTGGTTGCTTTAAACTACTTTTACTTCCACCATTGATTCCTCAAGGATAGAGACTAATCACCTAATCACCAATTATACCATGACCCCCAAGTCTACTACATCACAATGGAGGCCCTCATTGAATGAGGTAGTCAAAGTCGGTCATTTTTAACTCATCTGTGATAGACCATGGCCTGTCCTCAAGCCAACCTACTTATTCAAAATGTGGAGCTGTCATCAACTGGAGATTGTAAGGACAATAGTACCTACTCCTCAGAATTGTGAAGATTAAATGTAAGGAGAATATTTAGAATGTCTGGTATATGATAAGTCTCCAGTGAATGGTGGCCTTGACTATGATCACCAACCTTGTTGCAAGGTCTCCTTAATATAGAATTTCTTGTCAGGACCCATGATTGGTACTCTAAATCTCTTTAATTGTATTTAATTGCATAATAATGTATTAGCATTAGGAGAGTTGGCTTGAGAACCAGGAGATGTCAAGACAGAATTGGGTTCCCCTAGTTGTGTGTTCTCATATGGTGCTTATCACAATGATAATTCTTTGCATTGTTACTCTCTGTCTCACACTTGCCCTTCCCACCATGCCATAAACACAAAGGAGAAAGACTGTGTTTGTCTTTTTCACTTCTGTATTCCAGTGTCAAATACATAGTAGGGATTTTATAAATCTTTAATAATAGATTGAGGATAATTGGATAGATGAACAGGAATGAAGGGGCTATGTAAAACCTAGTAGAGAAATGAAAGTAGTACCAGGAATCCTGAAAGCTAGTCAGAAGCTTACTGTTGGTCCAATGAAAAGCCATGGCCATGGCTTATCTATTCTGTATGGTGAGAAAGGTTGATTTATGTTCGAGTGTTCTAACTTCAGCATTGTTGACATTCTGGGACAGATAGTTCTTTGTTGTGGAAGTTGTCCTGTCTATTGTCCCGTACAGCATCCCTGGCCTTGACCCACTAGATGCCCATAGCACCCTCCATCCAATTATAACAACTAAAAATGTCTTCAAACATTGTCAAATGTTCCCTGAGGGTCAAGGGGGACAAAGTCACCCCCAGTTGTGAACCACTAATATAGATCATGTCTGGGGCCCCCTCCAACATTGGTAATCTACGATTCTACTTGGGACAATATATTTCTGAGATTGTGAATTTTCTGGCATTTCATAGATCATTATACAATTATAAGAATATTTCCAGCTGCTCATGCAAATCACTGTGGCCTGATTATCAATTTAATATTTGGATCACTGGGCTATTAAAATGCTGATTTGGAATTCTATTTTCTATTTTTAAAAATGATCTTTGTGAATTATATCTGTTATGTGGTTGATTTTATTTAAATGGATTGTATAATTTCACCCACTCTGTGGTCATGAATAATGCTTTATACTCAAATGTCAGAATGCCTGCTAATGACCCTAACAATCATAGCTCATGACTGTAGAATCCATAAAGTCATTGATAGGTTGGTTATTATTTTTTTAATCTTCCACTGTTTTTGCCAGAGTGAGACCTTAAATTAGTTCTCATTAAGATACACAAATAGTCTGGCCCTGGCCCCTCCTGCCCTCTGCGTGTTTACTTTCTCCCCTCTTGCTTATTAAAGCTGCCTCTGGAAGCCACATAAAAGCATGCATTTATTTTCTGGGACAATGTATTCATGTATTTTATTGTATGGAGAAAATATATCTTGTCCAAATATGAAGGTGCATTTCCCCAAAAATATTGCACAGAACCTGTATGCAAGATCCTTGATAAGTGTGCCACTATTTTAGTGATTATGGAATTGGAACCTCACAGCAGAGCTAGTGTGGTGGCAGTCTGGTGGCACTTCAAGCCTCTTCATTGGAAAACTACCTCAGCAAGGGGTCAGAGATTCCAAGATTCGCAGGTGGGCCTTTGGGATGTGTAAGTCCCATTGATGTGAAGTCAACATTTCCCTTAAGTTCCCTGGAACTTACTGTGTTCCAGGCAGTGTTCCCAGCACTACCTGCTATTATGTCATTAATGCCCCCAACCCTGTCAGGTGGTTCTTGTTACTAATAAGAACAGGGTGTCTGAAGTCACAGAGTGTGTGTCACTGAATCAGGGTGTGAGTTCAGTTCTCTGTATTTCTGGAATCTGCTTCTAGATTTAGGATAAAATAGAAATCACTTACTTTTTCCCATTAAAAGCAGTATTCCTTAGCATCAAACTAAGAGTTGGTTCAACATATATTCAATATCAAAGCAGGTTAAGTTTTTTACATTTGAAAATGTTGTTAAGTGGGAAAATCACTTACTTTCAATGATTTCTTTGGGTATAGGATTTCAATTCATAGGTTCACTGTAGTTTACTATTTGTATCTTCAAGATCGTGAGTTCCGTCCTTTTAAAAACGTAAGTTTTAGCCCTGGCTGGTATGGATAGTTGGCTGAGCATCTTCCCACGGTCTCATGTTCAATTCCTGGTCAGGGCATTTGCCAGGGTTGTGGGCTCAATCCCCAGTGGTAGTGTGCAAGAGGCAGCCAATAGATGTTTCTCTCTCTCCCTCTCCCTTCCTCTTTCTCTCTCTCAAATCAATAAAAACATACTTTTTTTAAATGTAAGTTTTATTTTATTTAGTGAGAAAACTCAATTTTCCCAAAACACAGTGACTTTGGAGCATGGCAATTATGTGTTTTTAAATTTCATTAGGTTCATGGTAGTTTATAAGTAAGGGTTCTATATATGAAATAATTCTCATCACACAGCTCCAAATCAACATTTTTTAAGAGAACTGAAATGGTACTGAGGTAAGCTTATTTTTACTGTTGTATTCTTTGGAAAAAATAAGTACAAATGGGAAAATCAGTTAAAATCAGATCATGGATATATTCCCCGATGTGTCTTTTCCCTCTTTAAGATTAGTTTAGAAGAAAATAAAACTTGCTAGGAACTTTCTTAATAAAGGACATCATAGTATGTTTCTTAAAAAAAAAAAAAAAGTGTCAAGGAAAGAAACCAACACAAATGGTTGAGAGACTCAGATGCTTATTCTGGGACGCACAGTTTGTCAGTAGCCACAAGGAAGCCAGAAAGTCATCAGGTGTGTAGAGGAGCACCCCATCACTTAAGTTTTCTAGTTGTCATCTGAAAAGATTCATTTGTTGGACGTATGTACAGTGTACATTCTGTGTAAAACACGCAGAAGCCTAGTGTCCCAGATTATCTTGGCACTGTCTAGATCCCTTAAACTGTGCGCTATGGTTCATGTGCATAATTGTTGGTCTGTGCACACCAATTTTAATTCCATAAAAATGGTCCCTCTAGGTAATGGTTTCTGTAAAACAAACAAAGGATGCTTAATCCAAGCTGCTGTAGTCACTTGGTGGTTTGTTTTTTAATCCACAATTTGCAACACAATGTGGTTCTTCATTTTTCTGGCTAGAGAAAACACAATTCTATTAAAAGTAGATGTCTCTAAAATTAAGCCATTACAGCGGGTTCAGATTCATGCATTACTATTTTGGTGATTTAATGAGCATCCTATTTGGGGACATTATTGGCTTAAAGAAATAAATCACAAACATTTCATTTCTCTGTAGCACTGAATATTTCAAATTCATTTTCTCTGCACAATGATGTGTTTAAATGAATCATTCTATCGACTGAATTTTGATCACACTATGGGTATTCGATATAGAAATTAATGGGAAGATGTCAGGAGTCCTGGCATCCAGGCCTGGCTCTGCCACCAACAGGAAATGATAACTTGCCCTGACCAGTTTGGCTCAGTGGATAGAGCCTCGGTCTACGGACTCAAGGGTCCCAGGTTCGATTCCAATCAAGGGCATGTGCCTTGGTTGCGGGCACATCCCCAGTAGGGGGTGTGCAGGAGGCAGCTGATCGATGTTCCTCTCTCATTGATGTTTCTAACTCACTATCTCTCTCTCCCTTCCTCTCTGTAAAATAAATCAATAAAATATATATTTTTAAAAAGAAATGAGAACTTGGGTGACTCATTCATTATTTGGATACTTAGTTCCTCCTCAAAGGGATGTTTAACTGCAGTGTGCCCAAACTGATGGGTGATTTTGTTCACAGCACTGAGGGAGTTCCATCCCCACCCTCACGTTTAGATTCAGTAGGTCTGCTATGGGGTCCAAAGCTCTTTAAAAAAAAAAAAATCCTCACCTGAGGATATTTTTCCATTGATTTTTAGAGAGAGTGGAAGAGAGAGGGAAAGACAGAGAGAAATATTGAGGTGAGAGAAACACATTGATTGGTTGCCTCCTGCACATGCCCTGACCATGGCCTAGGTGGGGAAGAGCCCGTATCCAAGGCATGTGCCCTTGACCAGAATTGAATTGGAGACTCTTCAGTCCGAAGGCCAATGCTCTATCCACTAAGAGAAACCAGCTGGGGTCAGAGCTCTTTTTTATAACAATCTCTGGGTGGTTCCGGCTCAGGTGCCAGTGACCTCGCAGGGAACCACCGCTGTGGGTAATGTCGCAGCTCCATAAAGCGAAACTTTTTTTTTTTTTATCACATTTTGGGTTGTACTACTTGATGTTTTTGCATTTCTTCAGTAAATCAAAAACACCTTTCTGTTATTTTACCATTAAAATGAACTTAAGCTGGAATCTGATGTCTGGCTGGTTTTGTGCGCCCATAATAGTAGAAATTAAGGAAGGTTGAGGTGATCTAGTTGTTGGAAAGAGGGAAAGAGGTGAGGGCAACCAGGAGCCAGAAGATTTTGGAACAGAAGTTTTGAAGCTGACATGTTCAGCTTGGTCCATGAAGGGACATTAGTGCATTAGTGGTGTGTGTGTGTGTGTGTGTGTGTGTGTGTGTGTGTGTGTGTAAAAGAGAGATAGAGAGAGTGAGAGTGTGTGTTTATGTACAGAGAGAAGGATCACAAGTTGAATAACTTCCCCAGGGAGATGTTTACTGCAGAATGGTTAGAAATATCCTTCTTCCTTCATGATGGCTTTGCTCATAGGCTTTGGGCATAGAAACTCTGATTTAGAGCCCATCTGCTCTATTTGTTTTCTGGAAACTTGAGCTGAGTTATCCTGACAGCATGCCTTCTCAACGTCACAGGATTGTTTTGGCACCACGGGAGAACATAGGAAAACCATGTTTCCTGGTACTTAGTAATTGCTCAATAAATATTAAGCTATATTTGACTTAATACTTTATGGAGGTCCTTAATCTGAGCGAAAGCAATGTATGTATGATGCATTGGGAAAGGAAGTGATGGCTAACTAAATCCTTCCCTCTGCTGCTAATCATGCCTTATGCCGCTTTATAGCCCCTTTCTTCCTATCTGAATCTTTTGCTGAAGAATGACAGGTCAAGCTTGCTTTGTCCCGACACCTCAGGTCTTCCACTGCAACCATAAGCCGTGTATTGTTGAGGCTGCAGGAGAAACTGAAAATGTTATATGTCAGGTTTAGACCCCTACGTGTTCTCTCTGCCATGGGTTTGCTGTGCTCTGCTTGGAAAATGAGTCATCTTTGAACCCCTCTGGGATGTATCTGTGAGTTTCATTGAATGGTCATGTCTGCTTCCTCGGTGAGCTCCACGTGAATGTGAAGAAGGTCACGACTGCTGCTGTCTCTACGCCTTGTCACTTAAAGTCTGAGGACACTTGAAACCCTCAGTCCGTCTCGCCCCACTGTGATCAAAAGGGCTTCATTTAAGAGTTTATACTAGAGACACTAATTGAGATAGCTAACATTTGTACAGCTTTTTGGGATTGACAAAGTACTTTACTTATGTTTTCCCATTTAATCCTCACATAGGACTTAAAAAAGTTAGTGGCACTAATGGGAACAAGCAGAAAACCAATTTCAGAGAGTGTTAAATACACAAAATTATAAAGTCAAATGAGACTGACTTCCTCTAGTCGTAAGGAAAAATGTGTCCTTTTACTGTATCGTCTTTCTTTGTATATATATGTAAAGGCATTTGCATGTTCACTTTTCTGAATTTTCTGTTTTTAGTTCTCCTTCTTGTCTTAGTTATTCAACATAATTGACCACTTGTGGCAATTTTCTGAATGATTCAAGATTTTTTAAAAAGGATCTGTGACCTACAATGTCCACGTGAGTAAATTTAGCTTGAAATTTGTCAGATAACCTTCCCTTTTCTAAAAATTATAAACATATCTTTTATCTTAACTGAGCAGAGAGAAACATTTAAGGAAGCTTCTCATCTTATTTGTATTTCAGCCTGAAAGAAAGGAAAAGAGAGATAGTGAAAAATTTCAATCATTTAAGTGGGAAGCGCTTTATTTGAGATAAACACAAAAGGTTTTAAGTATCGTTTATATTAGTCAACATAGCAGCTTTGGGTTGTTGTCTGAAGAGCTCTCATCTGCTGAGTTGCGGATCTGTGACCTCTAGATAAAGTTTCAAAATGCGGGAAAAATTTATCTTCTTGCTATGACCTTCCATGCACAAGACATGAGGCATGGATTTGTTTCCTAGGGAACTGGTGACTGAGGAAGATCTATAATTAAATCTGTGAGTTATATGCTACACATGGGAATTGGGTACATCCCAAGTCCTTTAGAAAAATCCAGTAATATGACTATGGCTTCCACTGGTAGCATTAAACTCAGCTTTTCGTAAGCTGTTTTAGCAGCATTGTTTAAAATCTGAATGTTAGAAAGTTCTTTGCTTCTTTCAAAAGTCAGTTTGTGTGCAGCGTGGCTTCTGTTTCATGTTGGCCCAATGATAGGTCAGCCCTTGTCACTGCTGGCCAAGGGGGCACCTCACATAGAAGGCTTGGCCATGTCAGACGTCAGCTGTCTGATCTCTGAGCATCACAGTGTCAGAGCTGGGAAGGATCTAACCACTGATTGTCAAAAGTTTTCTAAGCTTCACCATCTGGTCTTTAAATCACACCCTATCCAAAAATCCAGTAGGTGAAGCAGATACAGGTGAATTGTTTGGGTCTGGAAGTAAGGGAGGAAGAAGGCTAGAGGCCAAACCCGATCTAGTATGGCCTTTCAGCACCTCCCCCCCCTGCAAAGTCAGGGGCAGAACATTCCTCCAGGGACCACCTTCTCTTGGTGTAGACATCAGGAGAAGTTGGCCCTCTCATTGGTCAGCCATCTTATAGCCTCTAGAGTTAAATACTAGTCATAAAAAAATTAAATGTCAGGAAAAATGAGCAGTTATTCCCAAACCTGCCTCAAATATCTTCTTACATTAAATTCCCCTATCTGGAAGCTCATGAGAACCAATTTCTCATCTGCTGAATCCTACAACTGGGCTTTTACTTTAACTCTTAAAAAGTAAAACTGTTGGCTTCTTTCTTTCAGTGATATTGTGCTCCCTCTCTCATCACTCAACCAAAAGAAGGGTGCTATAAAAGTGAAGGCAGGACCAGGAGAGAAGAACCTTTTATAGGTATCAAGGCTTGCCCCTGCTCTTTTGGCTCAGTGTATAGAGCATGGCCTACGGACTCAAGGGTCCTGGGTTTGATTCCAGTCAAGGGCACATGTCCAGGTTGTGGGCTTAGTCCCCAGTAGGGGGCGTGCAGGAGGCAGCCAATCAATAATCATCATTGATATTCCCCTCATCATTGATGTTTCTCTCTCTCTTCCTCTCTGAAATCAATAAAAATACATTTTAAAAAAGATGCTAAGGCTTAAATGTAAATGAAAGGACAGAGTAGAAATTAATAATCACCTATAATAATAAAAGCATAATATGCTAATTAGACCAGATGTCCTTCTGGACAACCTTTGGACAAAGCTGGGGCTGCAAGGGAAGCCCAGGTCCCGGGTGCCAGAGGGAAGCTGATGCAGGTAGCCGGGGGAAGGAAGGCCTACTCTTGCATGAATTTCTTGCATCGGGCCTCTAGTGATAATATATGGCACTTATAAATCTGTCCCTACCAAATATATTAACTCATTTAGTATCTGTGGTGTCTAAGTGCTTTATATATGTGTATTTTATATATGTATTTAGATAATATAACCTGAATGTGTTGTACTAGTATGTATCTATCTATCCATCTACCCATTTCTTCCTGATAACTATATGAGGTATATACTATTATAATCTCCATTTTACATATAAGGATACTAAGGCCCAGAATCCTACAGATTCTGCAGCTGGTGGTGGCAGAGCTGATATTTGCATGCAAGCAGCCTGGCCTTTGAGTATGTTCTTTACTATGCTGTACTGACTCCATTTTCTTGGTCTACGAACTCCGTGACCTAGAGGAAATCACGGATCCTCTCATATTATTCATGGAAAGATGAAATAAAAGTAATAGTACCTCAAAGCTTGCTCTGAGGGGAAACAAAAAGAGCAAATGTAAAGCACCCAACCCATTGCCTAGCGCAGAGTTCTATCTCACAAAGTTGCTGTGTGCCCATAGAAATCAGCAACCAGGTGCCCAAATAGATTTTTTTAAAAATTTTAAAGTAAATTAAGGTGAAAGACTTCAGAATCAGTTTGTCAGGTTTCATGCTAGACACTATAATGTCTCTGAGAGTTTTAAATTCTACAGGTAGTTTAAATTTCTCTCAGTGAAAATTATGATTTTTTTCATATTTGAGCAATATCTCTTCAACCAAGAGATATTCCTGAATACAATATACTCCCATGCATGTCCCTTAAAATGTTTAGTTAAATCAATTTCTCCCACTTATATGTTCACCCACCTTTTTCTGGGAATGTTTCATAGTTATCATAATAAGAACAGGAATAATCAATAAAATGAGCAGGCAGTTGCTTGGTTTAATCACCAGGAACAGGATCATAAATGGCAACAACCCAGAGCAGCCGATCTCTCATTTCTCCCCATCACTGATAACTGATTCATGCATTTGACACATTTTTCACTGATTCCCTGCCACCTTCCATTCATGTGAGCCTGGAATATGTCCTGAAACCAATTATCATCTCCCTTTTTCTCTACAAATGAGTCTTTTAGAAAGAAATAAATTATTCCTTAGAGCAGATTTAAAAAAAAATAATAAAATGGCATTTAGTTATGAAATGAGCTCTATCTCATTTTGAAAGGCATCTTAGTTGTAGGACTTTTCAAGGCAGCCTCGTGGTCTACCTCGGGTGTTTCAGGTTCTCTTGTTTTCTGTTGTCATTGATTTGTTTTTGTTGAATGCTATTTAGTAGTATATTTTCTTTGTTCAAAACTTAGTTTATTAAAAAGATCCACAGTATATCCAGAAGAGAAAGTTCAAATTAGAAAAATAATAGTCACATTCATGTCTCACACACATGTCAGTACCACACGTATGTAAGCACACTGTCTCAGGAGCTTCATGGGGCAGGTGGATGAAACAGTGCTCACTGTTCTTCTGGGTGGAGGGTGTGGACCCAGATCTTGTCAGAGGCTCAAACCATTCCACTGACATTGAAATACTCCACCAACATCAGTGTGTCAATTATGACCCAACTTTTGCCTTCACAGTAGCCTTTGCTTATTGGTAGCTAGACAAGCACATTTGGGGGATGTTTTCAATGAAGTGGAAAGGCTAGGCTGCTCCCATAATGTCTTCAAGTTTTCACCTTTGGAAAAAGTTATATATTAATGTGTTTGTGTGTCCCCAAGAGACCCCATTTACATCTAAAGGCCTTTCCTGGAAGGGTTAACAGCAGTGGTTCTGAATCTGACAGCACATTAGATTGACCCAGATTCTAGAAAAATCCTGGCTCCCAGGCCCCAACCCAGCACCAGTAACCTAGATTCTCTCAATAGTGGCTTACAGAGCATTATTATTATGTTTTACTCACTCCCACTTCACAGGCGGTAGTGTACAGTTAGGGCTGAGAACCACTGGCTTAAGAGTTACAAAAAGTTTCCCTAGCCGGTTCGGCTAAGAGTTGTTGGCCTGCGACTGAAGGATCTCTGTGTCTATTCAGGTCAAGGGCACATGCCCAGGTTGTGGGCTTTATGCCCAGAAGGGGGCATGCAGGAAGTAGCCAATCAATGATTCTCTTCATTCTCATTCTCTCTCTCTCTCTCTCTCTCTCTCTCTCTCTCTCTCTCTCTCTCTCTCTCTCCCCTCCCTCCCTTCCTCCCTTCCCCTTCCTCTCTGAAATCTACTGTGGCAAGCCAGCACAGCCATGGCATACTCAGCCCCACACTGGGCACCTTATGTGCTGTGCCAGCTCAGCCAGGTTCAGTGACCCTGAGAAGGGGCGGTGAAGGATGGAGAAAAGACAGACAAGAGAAGAAAACTGGGTCTGGGTGGGACACTGCCCTCTCTGATGAGCTAGCAACAGCACCACGGATTACAAGCCGTGTCTTTTTAAAAAATTTTTATTGATTAAGTTATTACATATGTGTCCTTATCCCCATGTTACCCCCTATCCCCCCCACTCATGCCCTCATCCCCTGTTGTCTGTGTCCATTGGTTAGGCCTATATGCTTGCATATAAGTCCTTAGGTTGATCTCTCCTTCTTACCCCCACCCTCCCCTACCTTCCCTCCGAGACTCAAGGGTCCGATCGATGCATCTCCGTCTCTGGATCTGTCCTTGTTCATCAGTTTTTGTTGTTCATTATATTCCACAAATGAGTGAGATCATGTGGTATTTATCCTTCTCTGACTGGCTTATTTCACTTAGCATAATGTTCTCCAGTTCCATCCATGCTGTTGCAAATGGTAAGAACTCCTTTTTATTGCAGTGTAGTATTCCATTGTGTAGATGTACCACAGTTTTTTTTTTCATCCACTCATCTACTGATGGGCACTTTGGCTGTTTCCAAATATTAGCTATGGTAAATTGTGCTGCTATGAACATAGGGGTGCATATATCCTTTCTAACTGGTGTTTCTAGTTTCTTGGGATATATTCCTAGAAGTGGGATCACTGGGTCAAATGGGAGATCCATGTTTAATTTTTTTGAGGAAACTCCATACTGTTCTCCATAGTGGCTGCACCAGTCTGCATTCCCACCAAGAGTGCACAAGGGTTCCTTTTTCTCCACATCCTGGCCAGCACTTGTCCTTTGTTGGTGATAGCCATTCTGTTGTTTTTATTTGCATCTCTTGGATGATTATTGACTTTGAGCATGTTTTCATATGTCTCTTGGCCTTCCTTCTGTCTTCTTTTGAAAAGTTTCTATTTAGGTCTGTTGCCCACTTTTTGATTGGGTTGTTTATCTTCCTTTTGTTAAGAATCAATAGATAAACCAAACAAATACAAACAGCAAACACCAAGTAAAGAGGGTGGGGGTAGAATCTGTAGAGTCTGAGCTGAGATACAGAAAATAACTTTAAGAATTGGATAAATACAGGGAGGACCTCAGTTCAGCATAGAGGAATTAGAAAAGGGGTGAGTGGATAAGAAGAAAAAGAAGGAAAACAAAATAATATATTTACAAAAAAATTGATTTAAAAGTGGTATAAAAATAGAAAATAGTAAGTAAAAATAAAATAAAATAGAATGATGGAAAGATAATGTGAAAAGAAATAGAAAATAAAGCAACAAACAAAAAAAGGAAAACAAAGAAAAAAGCAAAAAAAAGAGCTAACAAAATAAAAATAAAAAATTGAAATGTCGTTCCTTTGGCTGGCTTAAGATCCCAGTCTTCTGGAATGTCTGTGATTTTTTTTTTTTTTTTCTGTTGCTGGGACTGAAGGCCTCTCCATAGGCCAGACCCTGTGGATTCCCAGGGACTATTCAGGTTTTTTTAATCCTTTGTACCATTCAGGGTGGAATCTGGGTGTGGCTGTATTCGTTGCCTGGAGATTAGAGGGAGGGGCTAGATCTTCAGGAGAAAATGGCTGCCCAGGTCCTGGGCTCAGGCGTGACTCAGCACTCAGCTTGCTGCCACCTCTCCTGGACCTCCACCTCTCTCCAGCCTTTCCCCAGATTCCACTCAGCCACACCTTCTCCCGTACCTCAGCACGGGTGAGTGTCTGTGTCCGAAATGTCCTATGAACAGGGTACAGTGAAAAAAAACACGCAGGCCATAGAAACGGGAGAGACTGAGTCTCTGTGAGCTCCTCCCTTACGGTACTGCGTGGTCTGGGCAGCCCTTTAGGCTGCCTCCTCTGGGCTCATCCTTCCGTGATCATGGAACCCAGATTTCAAGTGCTCCAGCACCAACAGTCCTGCGATCTCCTTTCCACAGTCAGAGGCTGTGCCTGTCCCAAGGGACTCGGCTGGGTGCCTCGTGGTTTCCCTCTGACCCTCTGGACTCAGAGATCTGGCAAACTTTCCTGCTCAGATCCCTATTTTTTACCTTTGCAGGGGAACTCTGCCCTTCCCGGCTGCAAACTGTCTCACCAGCTGAGTCTCCTTCACCAATTTGGGGTGGATATTATTCGTTTCAGCTGCTCATTCTATTCGCTCTGGGACAGGCCTTGGGACACATCCGCCTATTCCGCCACAACCTTGTCTCGCCAATATCGGTTTTTCCCGTGTCTTTATTTTATAGCCAGATTCCACGAGGCAAAGTAAGGGTGTGGTCAAGATGTTTACAGCATTCTCGTGGGTTTCGATCAACTCAGCTACATGCACCTGAACTCTGTCAAGCCTACATCACTCAGACATGTGGGGCCACGTGTTCGCACCATAGGTTCAAGCTTACAACTATAGCTGTTGGCTATAATTGTGCTGGGAGGGCTCTGCTCTCCAAGTTGAGACTTGCACATGGCAATGAGAGGATTGTGCCCTCTCATTAGTCCAAGGCTTGAACCTGTCAAACATTGTAGCTGCTCTCCACAACCAATAAAAATTAAAAATAAGAGTTACAAAAATTTGAATTTCTTGATGGTAAAGTAGTATCAGGTGAATAACCTAGGACAGCTGAAAGTTGAGCTGAAGGAATGGGACAACAGGAGGATGAACTTTGATGGGGAGTGAGAGTGAGAGAGTGAGGTAACTGTCTAGGAACTGGCAGATGGTGGTCCCAGTGAAGAAGAAGGACAAGTGAGGAGGTGGAGACTTTAAATGAAAATTGTGAACTACTATTTCATGAACAACTTTACTGTATCCTCACAACAGTCATTTCAAGGAAAGACATTCCCGTCCCTGGGACACCTCCATGCACCTAGCATTTAGACCTCTCTTGTTGAATCCCCCTCAAGTGTCAGCTTTAGTAGGTTTCTCAGCCCCTTTCTCAGCAATGAAACCACAACTTTTGGCAAAGCCAGCCATTCACACCCAGATGCTCTGATTCTACCACCTCAGTGTATCGTCCAGACAACTTTCAGGATGTACTGGCAGGGGCATCTCGGGCAGGGTTCTCTGTGACAGGGTAGGTTTCCACAGCCCAGGAGAAATGATTTGCAGACTGCCATGAGGAGTTAAGTGGTTCTTTCATCTGGAGAGTAAAAATGTGCTGAGCCCTGGCTATGATGAGAATTGCTGTATCATCTAAGGATACAGCAGCGAATAGAATACTGCTCTCTTAGAGTCTTCTTTCTAGAACGGAAATCAACAAGTCAAAAGTTAATTTTAAAAAGTTAATAAAATAAGGCTGTGAGAAGTACAGGCACATGGAGAGGCCTAAGGATGAGATTCCAAAAAAAAAATTTTTTTAAGAAAAGCAGTTAATGAAGATAGGAAGAATGCGGAGAACAAGTGCTAGAGATTGGGGGCAGGTTGTAGTTTTAAGTAGCATTTTAAGAACAATAAGAACACCTGAGAAAGGAGGGCACAGGAGTGCATGGGGGAGTGAGAGGACATGAGCATCCTAGATAAAGAAAACTAGAGAGCAAAACTGAGGCAGGAGCATATCTGGAATGTTCTGGAAATGCCAGGGAGACCAGTGGGGCTGGAACAGAGTGAGCGAGGGGATATGAGACAGAAATGTGGGCCAGACCATGAAAGGCCTTAGAGTTCACTAGAAGGACTTTGGCTTTTACTCTAGTTGAGAGAGAAAGCCATTTCACATTAGGGATTTGGAGGAAGAGAGACATGATCTGTGTGCATCTTTATAATAAGGTGACAAGATGTCCCGCTTTTGGGGGACAGTCCCAATTTTTAACAGTTTGTCCCGCGTCCTGCGGTGTTTTAAAAAAGTCCCGATTACTCTTTGTAATATTTTAAGTAATAATAAAAAAGAAAAGAAAAAAAAGAACCCCCTGGTCAATAGTGTACCGCTTTAAATCTGGTCACCTTACCTTTATAGGGTCACTCTGGCTCATGGATTGAGAGTAGACTATGGGAAGGGGATGCTGAGAAGGGAGGGGAAGCATGTATAGCCATTCAGGTTGTAGAAGTGATGGGTGTGGCCCAGAGTTTTGATGGTGAAGGGGAGAGGATTGGTCATGATGGATTCTGGAGATATTTGGGAAATTTTCTGAAATGATGACTACAGCTCTGTTTTATCGAGTGCCACTACTAGCATGCCAGGCTGTGTGACTCTCTGAACTCTTCTACCCTCTTCTTTAGCCCTCGCTGCAGTTTTGCAAACCTCTCCTCCATCTCCCAGATGAGGAAACGAGAGCTCAGAGAGATTCAGGGACTTGCTGGAAGCTCCGTGTGCCAGGCTTTAGCTGTCGGTCTCTCAACCCTTCCATTTTTCTACTAGAACAAGCTGCCTCCACTCCAAAGTCTGCAGAAAATTTAAGACTTTGGGAATTTCTTATTGCTTCAGCATGAATATTATTAAATTTCTCATAAACTCGAATTTTGCCTATTTAAAAAGACCATGAATCTTTCTTTTTAGAAATTGAGGTGGTTAAGATTAAGGGCCAACCATAAAATTTTATAAGCAATTATTACCGTTTACTGTGCCTTCTTCAGCTCCTCACACTGTATGTTCTCTCGCTTGTTTGTTGCAGGGGGTTTGCACATGGCTGCCCGAGACCTTGAGATGGGGGGCAGTTGGAGGGAGGCCACCGATGAGCCTCATTTTTAACTTCTACTAAAACCATGGGATCTTGGTTATAGACATTCATTGACATTTACGTATCTTGCACTAGTAATATAGCATGGTGTACTTTCCAGTTTCATCAGCTATGTTTGATAGAATCTTTAGAAAGGAACTCAATTCTCTATTTCAATATTTAATTTGTGTTCTCTTTGAGGAAGATAATGTAGAAGCTTTTATTTTTGTTTCTCTGCATCGCTCCCATTCTAATTTGGGGCCCCTTTCTGACTTTAGGGCTGGGTGGACTCCTGCCTCCTGTGTTCTCCCAGCCTCTCAGACAGGGCTGCCAGCCCCCCTGCCTCCCCCATCCCCTCATGCATGACCACACCTTTGAAGCAGAGTGCTTGGCCCCCAGCTTCCCTGGGGTTTCCCAAAGTCTTGTCTCAAGGTTTAAACCTCCTCTACAGCCTACCTCTTCATATTGTTCTCAGCCTCTAGGTTATTTTTTATTCTGATTGCCCCAATGTTATGCAACCAAAACAAAAATAACTGTAGTAGCTGGAAAGAGATTCTATTAGTCAGAATTTGGTGGTTGTGTGTGACTGGAACACGTTCACATAGCTGAAGTAAAAAGATATTTGTTGACCCCCATCACCAGGAAATCCAAGGGTGCATCGGGCTTTAAGATAGGTGGATCCTGGGCTCAGAAGAATTCCTCTTTCTGCACACCCCCCCCCGCCCGCTTTGTATGTTGGCCTCATTGTCTCCTTCTTGTATACAGTCTTTTCCCAAACAGCACAAATAACCCCCTTCTAGCATCATCATCATCAAAGACAAGAAGGCTTCCCCACCAGCTTACAGATTGGTCCAACTTTGGGCAAATGCATATTGCTGAAGTCATCCCTTCTGAGGCCAGAGAAATGGATTTGGTTTGACATAAGCACATCTTTGTGTGAGGGTGGAGGCACGTCATGACAGAATGCTGGATGTCATGACAGAACGCCGGATGTCATGACACAATGGCTGTGTCACTAGCTGATTGTCACCGGGAAGGTGGGAGGGCTGATACCACAAGGGGATGGATAGTCTGCTAGCTAAAGAAATCTATAGCCGCCATCTTTCACTATATTTATACAAAAGTCAAAACTTAATCAATAAAGAAAATAAATAAAAATTAAAAATAAAAAAGTCTAATTGCGTATACCACTCTAGAATTTCACGTAAAGGGAACTATTGAGGATAGACTTTTCAAGTTATTTTCAATTATAATTCAATTTAGCAAACATGTTTTGAGCACCTGCCATATGTCCCCTCACTGTACTAAGCACATATAGACGATAAAATGACGAATATCACATTAACTCTGCCTCAAGGAGGCTGTTCATTAGGAGGGTCTTTTTGGATTATAAGGATTGATCAATTTGCATGCCTCCCTTTGATGCTAACTAAGACAATGGAGAAATAGCCCCAAGTGTTAATACTTTGTCTCTTGAATTGAGTTATTTTTTCAAGGCAATAAAATTTGAAGATTGCAATTAGTTAACCATTATGAAGACAAATTTTCAAATATTTCTCTCACTGCAGTGACATTTAAAATGCTTCCTGCTCTACCAAAGAGTCAATTGTATTTCCCCCATCTTCTCATAATGGCTAATTGCTAAGCAATTGATGGAATCCCCTTTCGTTACTTCAGAATTACTAAGCTTGCTGAAACAACTGCCCTTACCATTTCTCAGTCTGCTGCTTTTGGTCCCTTACAGGGCAAATATGAGGTAGGAATGTCCTCTTTTGATTAAACTCTTTGCAAATTATCCATCTGATTGCTAATTTAGTGATTCAGAGCAAAGGCTCAGTGGGCAGAAAGGCTTAAATGGTCCTCAGGGAAAGTTCTTAACTTAAGCCTGAGGGGGTTTTTGCCTGTAATGTAAATATGGGTCTACATCCTAAAGTTTTGTGGAGCGTCATAGGAGATAATACATTGTAGGTGGTTAGTACACTGGGACAAAAATCTTGTAGGATATCATGAGTGTTTTTATTTGATCTAGGCTGCATACTGATGCATATTTGTAGGAACTTCGTCAAAATTCTTAACTGCTCTCAGCCTCAGTTTTTCATTCTGTAAATGGGATAATAAAGCCACCTATCTTATAGAGTTTACTTAATGACTGAAAGAGACAAGTACATGTAAGATTGACATGATGGTCAAAATGGATGGAAAGGCCCTAACCGGTTTGGCTCAGTGGATAGAGCGTCGCCTGCGGACTGAAAGGTCCCAGGTTCGACTCCGGTCAAGGGAATGTACCTTGGTTGCGGGCATATCTCCAGTGGGGAGCAGAGGTTGTGAGAGGCAGCTGATTGATGTTTCTCTCTCACAATGTTTCTAACTCTCTATCCCTCTCCCTTCCTCTCTGTAAAAAATCAATAAAATATATTTTTTAAAAAATGGATGGAAAGGCACCTAAAGCACTGATTCCCACACGTAGCAGCCTGTCTCCTTAGTCACGCAGTGGTTCTCAACCTTCTGGCCCTTTAAATACAGTTCCTTATGTTGTGACCCAACCATAAAATTATTTTCATTGCTACTTCATAACTGTAATGTTACTACTGTTATGAATCGTAATGCAAATATCTGATATGCAGGATGGTTTTAGGCGACCCCTGTGAAAGGGTCGTTCGACCGCCAAAGGGTGACCCACAGGTTGAGAACCGCTGCCTTAGTGCTAGTGTGCTATTTACAGCACCTGGCGTAGTTCCTGGCTCCTAGTATAGGCCAGGTGAGAACCCTTCCCCTTGGTCCAAAACCCTTGGAAACACAGGTACACCACCTTTTACTGCGCTGCGCAGGTGTTGCAATTTTTACAAATTGAAGGCAGGTCCCTCCACTAGCAAAAATAGTGTCTCACTTCATCGCGATACTTGCTTTATTGCTGTGATCTGGAACCAAAGCCGCAAAATCTCTGAGATGCACCTGCAGTTTGTAAACACGAGAGCAGCTACTTCTTTTGTACACACAGCATTCACCAGGTAACTACTGGGTGTTGATGACATGCGGGGGACTGGGTTGCGGGTTCAGCTCTGCGGAGAATATGGGGGAAATAGAAAGCACAGGGTCTTCTTCTTGGAGCTGTTTGGGTTGCGACCTTTGGGAGAATTGCTCATGGTCCCAGTGCTTTTGCAACCTGTCTGGCTTTATCACAAAAGGAAATCTTGTTTGTGGTGCTTTGCGTGATTCCCAACCCTCTCCTCACGTAAAAAGGACTTATGCTCTAAGAAAATCCCAGAGCTATACTGGAGAAGAAATGTAAAGGAAGGCCCCAGCAGGCCTGAGTCTGTGGTTAATTGCATGGACGTACATATGGCTCCTCCACGTTGCCACATGGTACGTGACCGAGTTTTCTCCAAGGCTGTCGATTCCGTGAGGCTGAGGGAATGTAAACTCTGGGTGGCGCGAAATGTACACACAAGTGCTCTGTTGCCCAACAAGTGCCCCATAAGTGTGACAAGATGGGAATTGTATTAAACACAGGAAGCAATACATCTGAAAGAGAGGGGGTCTCATTTTTCTCTGCGGAGTTGAAGTGGTACATGTGTCTTCACCCCCCCAAAAAAAACACAAAAACCATTTCTCTTAAAGTGAAGAAAGGGTGGAATAATATACGTACTTACCTCATCTTATTGTGCTTTGCTTTATTCCACTTCACAGAGGTTGCGGGGTTTTTTGTAAATTGGAGACAAAAAGATGGCAACTTGCTTTATTGCAATACTCACTTTACTTCATTGGAATGGAACCAAACCCTCAGTGTCTCCAAAGTACGCCTGTGCTTGGGCTTTGTAGTGGGAGATTTGGCCAAGAAGGAGGCTTCCCTGGAGGGAGGGGAGGAGGTACAGGTAACCTCCAGGCTCCCCTGTGAGCACAGTGCTTCTGGCCTAATGGGCGGCACTTTGAGTTGGAGAATTGCCAGCATCCAGGGAGGTGGAGATGTGAGAGAAAGGCAAGGCGGCAGAGTACCGTGATCATAGCTGCATTGCTAGCAGACATTGAGCCACTCCAGGTGTCAGCTCTTTACCTACATAATCTCTATTTGCATCTTCAAAGTGAGCCTCCAGGAGGGTATTATCCCCATTTGCAGTGGAGGGAGCTGAGGGTTAGAGAGATTTCATGGTGTGTTCTCTGGCAAACAGATAACGAGATGTCTGAGCAAGATCGGGAAGCCCTCGCTCTGCATGCGGCTGGGGCACAGGGGCTGTTTGTCTCCCTTTCCTCACTTGGTGTGGGTTCTCTGCAGGGTGCAGGAGCATAAGACTAAACCTCACAGGAAGGAGGCAGCGTCTCCCTGAGGCCCTTTCCCTCAATCCCTGAATTCCATTTATTTGTGAAAGAGGGCGGTTCAGGCACAGAGTTGAGGGCTCCTGTCTTCATCACTCCGTTGATTTACTGCCGTTTCTGATCTTCTGACTTAGTTCATTGGCTCCATTTCTGTCATCCTCTTAGGTAAAAAGAAGTGCTAGAGAAAGAACTCAGCCTGGCCTTAGACCAGCCCTGCTTTGAGTGAGAGCTCTTCTTGGAAAAATGCACTTCAGTTATTTAGTGCTCCACTTCCTACTTTCTGTGAAATGGGCTAACAGTGCCTCTTTAAGATGATAAAAAATCAACATAAAAACATGAGAGGCCTCTAGTAAGTTGCCTGTCCCATAACAGACACTTAACTAATATTAACTTCTCCCCACTCCATGCCCCTTGCCCCCACCACTTGGGGAGGAAGAATCAAATATTTCCACTAGGCAATTTGCCATTTACACAAGGGATTTTTATCTGCATCCCAGTGTTTATAGTTTGAGTGCTTTTCTACCTTACAATTTTCAAGGACATCTGATCCCAACATTGGAGAGCATGAAGACAGGCTTTTATAAATAATACTAGAGGCCTGGTGCAAGACATTCATGCACTGGAGGGCGGGGGAGAGGGAGGTTCTCAGCCCGGCCTGCACCCTTTCGCAGTCCAGGAGCCTCGGGGGATGTCCAACTGATGGCTTAGACCCACTTCCTGGGAGGCCTGCTGCTGGGCTGGCCAGCCACCAGCCTGACTGGAGGCTGAGCAGTGCTCCCCCTGTGGGAGTGCACTGACCACCAGGGGGCAGCTCCTGTGTTGAGCATCTGCCTTCTGTGGTCAGTGCATATCATAGTGACTAGTCATTCCACCGTTAGTTTGATTTTTATATTACCCTTTTATTATGCAGGATAATGATGTGGCCCACGGGTGGCCTTGGGCTTTTTTTTCCTCTGGCTGCAGCTTCTTCTGGACACACTTCAGGGTTTAAGTGAACCCTGACATGGCAGCAATGGTCACCTCTGCCCCAAGTCCTCAGAAGAACTCAGCTTTTAAGACTTGTATTGTGAGGATGATTATGCTTGCCGTTAGCACCGCAGAGCCAGCACGCTTTTAAAGTTGTTTTCCTGTCTCTCCATGGAAGCTCCACTTCCATTAGAGAAAGAGGAGAAAACCCAATTAGGAGGGATAGAAACATAAATGGAACCGTGTCGGTCCTCCCAGGCTCTCATTGATTATTCTCACCTCCCATCCAGGGTCATGGCTGTAACAAGCCATTTTCACAGCCAGAACAGTAAGGGGGTAGAGTAGGCTGGTCAATTTGTCCCTTCCCCTTTCTTAGGTAAAAAGAAAATGATTAATCTTTCTTCTTAAGGATGAAAAGAGGTTTAAAAAAACACACGTTTTAGTAGCAAATAACTGTCCTAACATAGTGAAATGGGAATTGCTTTTATTTACCTGCCTTCATTTGGTAGTTGAGAGGATTACCCGAGAGCAGGTAGGTGGCAACACTAGTGCAGAGTCAGGCCAGGTGAGTATCACAGTATCATGGTTGGGGAGTCGTGGTTACTGCATTATGCAGTCTCCTTTTTCTGCTATGATAAGCATGTTTCCTACTTTAACATTCAAATTCATAGCCAAGTGAAATTTTAAATCTGATGATAGTATTTTGCACATATAGGTAAATATGTGAAAGAATATTCAAATAGAATTAATTATAAGACTAGACCTCCTTCTTGTTTAAGTAACCCCACTTCTGGGAATCTGTCCAAAGGAAGTACTTCAAAATGCAGAGATTTCTCTCTTTTTTTGGCAAGATGTTTTGGTAGACTTGTTCACTTTTTTTTTTATATAATTGAAAAGGGCCCATTATTATTGTAGTGGTTGTTAAATGATAGTATATCTATTTAAAAATATTGAGTAGCCATTATAAAGGAGTTAGTAATAATAGTGAAAATGCTCATGATACAGTGTTTAGAAAAAGAACATAAAGATATATTTATGCTTTAATGTAAATCTTATAAAAAAATCTCAGCAAGGTTTCCTGCAGGCATAGACAAGCTTATCCTAAAATGTATGTGGAAAGGCACAGGCCCCGGGATAGATTAACAATCTTGAACAAGAGGCATAGAGGGGGAGAATGACTCTACCTGGTGCTGAGACAGATGACAGCTGTAGTAATCAAGAGAGTGTGGCCCAGCAAAGGAACACGCACAAGACTCAACAGAGCACAGTAGACAACCCAGAAACAGAGCCACACAAATGTGCCCAACCAGTTATTAACGGGTGGCTAACACAATTCTATGGAAGAGGCGGGCTACCTTAGCGAACGGTGCTGGCACAACTCCCAATGGATCATGGATATAAATGTGAAATGCAAACTGAAACTTTTAGGAAAAATGGGAGAAAATCTTAGTGATTTAGGGCTAGACAAAGAGTTGTCACACAAAGAACATGATGTCTAAAAGGAAAACTTGACAAATTGAACCTTGTCAAAATTTAAAACTTTTGGTTTAGGAAAAGCTTCGTTAAGAGAATGAGAAAGCAACCTGCAAACTAGAAAAAATTACAAACCAAATATCTAACAAAGGATTAGTATGTAGAATATATGGAGAACTCTCAAAATTCCCCAACCCAACCTCATTAGAACCTGTGATCCCACTTCTGGGAATATATCCCAAGAAACCAGAAACACCAGTCAGAAAGGATATGTGCATCCCTATGTTCATAGCAGCACAATTTACCATAGCTAAGATTTGGAAACAGCCTAAATGCCCATCAGCTGATGAATGGATTAGAAAGCTGTGGTACATCTACACAATGGAATACTATGCTGCTGTAAAAAAGAAGGAATTCTTACCATTTGCAGCAGCATGGATGGAACTGGAGAGCATTACACTAAGTGAAATAAGCCAGTCACTGAAAGAAAAATACCACATGATGTCACTCGTTTATGGATAATAAAGGCCATTATAAACTGATGAACATAAACAGATACAGAGGCAGAACAGCATTGAACAGACTGTCAAACTACAGCTGGAAGACTCGGGAGGGTTGGGGGGAGTTAAGAGATCAACTGAAGGACTTGTATGCATGCATATAAGCATAATCAATGGACACAAGACACTGGGGGTAGAGGAGGAGGGGGGAAGGTCAAGGGGGAAAATGGAGACTTATTTAACACTCTTTGTAATACTTTAAGCAATAAAACAAAATTTTTAAAAAGATTTAAAAAAAAAAGAAAATAGGCAAAAGTCACGAACAGCCATTTCACCAAAGAGGATGTACAGGTGGTAAATAAGGACATGAAAAGATGTTCAACCTCATTAGCTATGAGGAAAATGCAAATTAAAACTACAGTGAGCTATCAGTACATATACATTAGAAGGGTTAAAAAACAGTAATTATTGCCAGTGCTGGTGAGGATGTGAGGGACTGGACCACTCATCCGCTGCAGGTGGGCCTGTTAAGCGGCAAACCTATTCTAGAAGCCAGCTTGGCAGCTACCATAAGACACACCGAGAGCACTCCTGGACATTTACCTCAGAGAAATGAAGACTGTGTATATACAAAACCCATGCACATGTGTTCATAGCATCTTTATTCATAACGGCCAGAAAGTGAAAACAACCCAGATGTCCTTCCACAGATGAATGGTTGACGAAGCTGTGGTATATTCATACCATGGAATACTTCTCAGCAATAAAACAAGTGAATTATTGATACAGCACAACAATCTCCAGAGAGCTGTGCTGAGTGAAAGAAAAAAAAACCAATCCCAAGGTTACATGCATTATGGTTTCACTTACATGGCATTTTGAAATGACACAATTATGGGAATGGAGAACAGATTAATGGTTGCCAGAGATGTGGGGAAGAGACGCTATATGGGAGAGAAGAGTGTGGTTATAAATGGAACTGGTTAGTAGCTTAATAGTGGAGAAGGACACACAAACCTATACATGTGATAGCGTTGCCTAGAACTTGAACACACACACATACACACACAAAAAGAGAGAGAGAGAGAGAGAGAGAGAGAGAGAGAGAGAGAGAGAGAGAAATGAGTACAAATAAATAGGAAATCTGCATAGAAATGTTGCCATCAAAGAAAAATGGGTAAAGGATATTTCTTGCAACTATGTGTGAAACTTCCAATTATCTCAGAATAAAAACTCAATTGAAAATATATTTATGTAGCTGCACCCATTTAAAAGACTGGAAGGGAGTCATTCATGTGTCAAAATAGTTGTAATTATCAAGTGGGACATTGATCATCTTGTTTTTCTATCTTTTGATTTATTCTCCAGAGTTTTCCTACTATATGTATTGGTTTTGAAAAGGGGGGAAAAAAGGATTTTTAAAGAAAAGTTATTGCCGAGTACAATTTACAGTACTATTTATAGTTTACTCCGAAACAGTCTCCTTATTCCTTATTGTATTTCTCAAGTGTAGAGCTAGAGCAAGCACATGTACACTCACTACACACACATACACACATGCACACACACATATACACACATGTACACATGCACACAAGGATACAACGTTACAATCTGCTTGAGAATATATAAGTTGGGACTCAGTGTTCAAAGTTTAGCATCAACAATCTGCAGCTACAGACATAATAAGCAGTTATTAATCTTGAGGGACGTTTGACCTGCCCCGGGTGAAGCTGGATGCCCCTTTGCAGCTTCTATGTAGGATTCACAGTTCAAGTCTAGTGCAGAGATAGGAGGTGCATCTTGATGGCTAGTAGAAAAAACTAAGATAAGGAAAAAAAAAAAGAGAAAGGCACTATTTGACAACATCTTTTACCCTCTCCACCCACAATAAGGCCTCCATCCTTTGGTGCAGACATAATTCAAAGAGCCCAGAGCATATGATTGGTCGTAATCAAATGAATTCATAGTGTGGGAACAGGACTCAGGAGCCTATAAAATATTCAACTTCTGCTTCCCCTTAGGAGAGGCATCCAGCCAGTATTAATATTTTAGAAATACTAGAAGGTAGAAAAGGAGCCATTATTCACCACTAGCACCTTCGTGGTACTAAAATTAAATAATGGATTTTTTTTTAAAGACAGAATTGCTAGAGTTGTGGAACTATAAAAAATATTCCTCTCTGAGGGATGCTGCATTTTTTTGCTTTTATCTTTTCTTCTCCTCCTGAGAACCTTTTGATTTACTTCTGTGATAAGCTTATAACAACCAAGGTACTTGGGAGGCGGGATGAGCTAGGCTGGGTCGGAGGAGGTTTATGGCAGCTGACAAATGAGCCTGGGTAAATTTGTTTGGCTTCAAGTCAGAAAGCACCAGGACCATGCCTGCGCTTATTTTCATGGTGTGGCATATAAATCTGCACATATGGGCCAAGCCCTGGCTGGTAACAGTGAGCACCCTCAGTGCCGTGTGGCCTGGGGTCTGGGCGTGCTGAGGGAGCCCTGCTCAGAAGACCCAGTTATCCTCTTTGGCAGCCCTGCTCCTTGAGGAGGTGTCGGTTAAGTTGTGAGGAACTGAGCAGCTGGGACTTGGCACCAGACCAGCATCCGGAGCTCTGGATTGACTCAGCTAATCTCAGAGGTTCCCATGTCTAGCCCTGCCCCTGAACTGGCTGCGTAACCTAGTTGGACAAATGACTTCACCCACTGAGTCTCATGTTTCTTATCTTGGAAGTAGAAATAATAGTAAATACCATTTGTTAACACCTCAGGAAAGCAATTATTACGTAGGATGGAACTTAAAGGTTTTAAAAAATCCTCTTAATTATGAAATTACTCTTCCTGATATTGACATGTTGTGTTTCGATGTGCTCAGATAATTGTTAGCATTTATTGAGTGCCTACTATGTGCCAGCCACAGTACTCTGTACTTACCAGGAGCCTGGGGGCTCAGGCCGGTGACCCTCATTTAACTGAAAAGGGAACTGATACTTTATGGGCGAAAAGATTTGTTCAAGGTCAAAAACCAAGGACATGTCCAAGGCCAGAGTACAAACTAAGCTAGAAACCATCTTCCAAACCGCTGCACTGCTTGGGCAGGAATGATGGATAGTGCTGGGCACCTGGAGAAATGGAGGAACAGGGAATGAAAGAGAGTCCTTGCCCAGGCGATGCATAGAACGTGGCTGAGTTGAGTTTAAACAGAGATCCCTGGACAGCGTTTCATCCTTCACCTGGTTCACTCAGCACCGCTCCATACACCTTCAGGGCTGCTTCAGGCTTTGGACTGAAGGAATTGCAGCAGCTGGGAATGAGAAACCACCTCTGAGTTTATCTCATATTGATCGCTCTGCAGCATCTTGACGAGATGCTATGTGAGCCTGGGCAGCTCGGGGCAGCCTTCTCCATCACCAACAGCCAATGCCGTCAGCTATAGCACCCCAACCTCAGGGTGGCTTCCTACTTTTGAGCTTGAATCTGTTCAGTATCTTGTTATTAACTTCTCTGAAACAACAAATTAAGCCAGTCTCCCCTGCTGTAGGACTTTAGGTGATGTCCAAAACTGTGCCTCCTGCCCCATTTTTCTACATTTTCAATCATCCAAGGGGTTCTGCTGTGTTCATGTGGTACAGAACACGTTCCCTTGCTTCTTTCTCAGCTGAGTTTCCTCTGGTTCCTATCTCACCTGCCCCTACCTACCCCTGTGGCCATGGGATAGATGCACACACAGCACGATCTGTTCAGGAATCACCACCCACGAGGCACTTACTGGGCAGCTGTACATACCCAAGGATCATCATTGTAAGACCAACTTAATGACCCTGCATTCCCCACACCAAATTCTTTTATCTGTCATACATCTTCTGAAACGCTTGGCCAAAGGCTTTATTGAGTCTGTATGATCCTCTTCGGTTCGGCCTCCCTTGGAAAAGCTATATTTTAGGCAGCCATAGCTTCAGAAGAAGAAAGATGTGGCCTAAGTCAATCCATTATATGCATGGGGCTGTTAATTTTCAAGTCACATGCTGCTGATTCTTTGGGGTCTTAAAAATGGGTGTCTCATTGGGAACATTTAATTAGGGGGTCGCTCAGAATGACTCGATTGGGAGGATCCCAAAGCATCTCTCAGAACTCAAGTCCAAGAAGCAGAGCTGATCCTTACCAGGAACTGAGATGCCAGCTTGAAACCAAAGTCACTGCGCATGTTCATTGATTTATGTGTTAATTTTCTTTCCTCTGTTATTATATAGTCTCTCATTCCAGCTTCTGTTTGCATAGCTTCTTTGTTTATCTGTCTTCTGTGCACCAAGCGCTGCTCACAGCTATGCACAAAACACAAGTCTGCGCTAACATGGAGCATAGAGTTTAATGGTAGTGGTAACGAACCGATAACCATGTCAAGTGACGATAGTTCTGTGAAGAAACACAAAGCAGGGCGATGGACATAGAAGAGGGTATTGGAAGGGAAGCCACTATTTTTTTTTAAAGAAGATGGTCAGGGAAGCCCTCTCTAAAGAGATGAGTGATTAGAGATTTGAGGGACAATGAAGGAATGAGAAATACAGACATCTACTTGGTAATATCCTGGTGAATTAAAGCCATTTATCGTCAGCATTGGAAAGGGGGCCGTGATATTTTTGTGGGGGGTGTAACTTGGAGACAAAGCCTGAGACGTGTTGCAGAGGAGATTTTCCCAGCTGCAGTGGTAGCCTCATGCTAAAGCATGAACTGGCTTCAATATGCATAAGTGTGTCAGTTGTCCCAACAGACTGTTTTCTTTGTCAGAGTCCATATGCACCGCCCAAAGGGTCTCCCCAAAATAGCAGGCTCAGCTTTCAAACTGATGAGACTTTCAGGGTCCACAGCCCTCAGCTAACTGACTCAGTCTCTCCCTTTCCCAGTCCCAGGCTTGCCTAAGAGATAATCTGATTGGCCAGGCTCAGCTTCCCAATGGGAGCCTTGAGTCAGAAGAGGGGAACCCCAAGGCTGAAACAGGGATAAGCCCAAACATGGTGTTTGGGGGAAATGGCAACAACACAGAGTAGGGAGATGTGTGTGAACTCCAGGACAGCTGAGGCAGAAGACAGAGGCAGGGAGCCTGAATCACTAGGGGAGCCTGAATTTATTCTGAAAGTGTGGGGCGTGGGGAGCCTTGAAAGGTTTGAATCAGGAGTGATCCATTGTGGGAGTTAGCAGCTGCTTCAGGGAATGCGGAACTTCAAAGCCACACACAGGCCCTTCTAACTGAGGAGACATGCAAAGCAGGAGAGAATGTCAGGCTTTCCATTGGAAATTATTGAAATTTTATTTATGTTTAACACTGCTTGTGTTTCCAAGCATTTAGCATTAAAATCTGTCCTGAATTATAAGAATAATAATAAGAAGCATTGAAACTCTCTCAGTAAAGGGCAGCCAACATGCATTTCCAGGGAGAAATTGTTCAGTTGTTCCTGTTTATTACTCCCAAATGGGAATAGCTCCAGGTTCATAATGGCTGATTTCGTTACATTGCTTTCTCTGAACTGTGGTTGAGATGAGTGCATAAATATTTGGTTTAACATTTCTTTGGGAACCATAAAAATCTGAACTGATGGGAGGGAGAGGAGCAGAGCAACAGCAAAGAAGGAAAGTTTGGCAAATTAGTAAAAGATTAAGTGTGTGTGTTTCAACAGTGCCCAAGGGTGTGATTAATTGATTGTTTTTTTCAGATGGCAGAGTGCATGTGGAAACTCCAATTTACACCATTATTATGACAATACTTAGAGGGTGTGAGAAGGTAGAGATATTCCTGCCAATAATGTAATGTACACAGCAAGTGGTGGCCCATTGGATACATAGAAATCTGGGGGTTGTGACATGGAAGCCCCTAATTTTGGCTCTACTGCTGACAGGGGCCTGAGATTAACACCTTATCTGCAGTCTTCCTGGGGTGGAGAGTGCTTTCTGCAGGGCTAGGTTTTGATGCCTTGTTGTTTCTACTCCTGGGATCTCCTACTCAATCCAGCACACATCAATCAGTTGGCCCTGTAGAATGGGGTCCTGGGCTCTGGATACTTGGGTTTAAATCCAAAGTCATTATCTAGATGACTTTGGCAAGGTTTGTGGGGCTCAGTTTCTTCCTCTGTAAAGTGGAGATTTATATCAGAACCTACCCCCACAGAGTTATAAGAATTAAATGAACTAAGGCGTGTAAAATTCTGAAAATTGTGTAGAGTGGGGAATGAGTCTTGAATAAATGGTAGCCTTTTTCATCATCAGTGCCATTATCATTACCGTGATTACTATTTAATACTCATAACAAGAACAATTTAGAACAATTGCCTGACATTATTGAGCCTATTTCTGTTCTTGAGCATTTAATATCTCCTGGATCATTTATCTTTTGGGATAGGAATTATTTCCCTTATTTTGCAGAGGAAGGGAATGAAGCTCAGTATGTCCACATTGTTTGTGAGTTCTGAGCTGCAGTCCCTGTTACCTAAGCACTCCATGCATTAGTCAGGATAGTTAGGCTCTGCTGTGTGATAAGCAACCCCTAATTTCAATTTTTCAAACTTACAAAGGTTAAATTAAGCTCCATGCCCTTGAGGGTTAGTGAGGGCTCTGCTCTTCATACTCTTTCTTCCTTTGGGCTTTAGGTTGAGAAAGTCACCACTATTTGAAACATAGCCGGTCACCATGAAGAAAGCAAAAAAGAACCTGGCTAAGCACATCATCGCTCTTAAAGCTTTTGATCAGAGTTGGCCATAGTGATACATGTCACTGTCACACTTCAGTGGCTAAAGCAAATCTTGTGGCCACAACCAACTTCAAATGACCAGGAAAGTATAGTTGCATGTGCCCATAAGGAGAGGAGCCAGAATGATTAGGAAAGCCTCAGTGACTACACCCTGCTACCAAAGTCTAATTCATAAATAGAAGAAACAGCATATAGAGAAGATCTAGCGTTTTCGCTAGAGATTTCAGGGACCGCCTTGATTTTTTGTAAAACAGTAAGAGGCCAAGTCAAGGGACCCAGTTAACAGGACAGTTAGAGTCACAGCCTGCATTAAGAAACCAGAAATTCAAGAAGTGACACACGAGGATCCCCAGTTACTCTTGGGCAATCAAGGGATACAGAAGTGTGATACTGATGGAAAAGGAGTGGGCCTCGAGCCCAGACAAGTAAAGCACAATGACTGAATGACCCAAAGATGACTTCCTCTTCCTCTGATTCGCTGTGACATCTTTCAGCGCCTCTTTTATGTTGCATGATGCAGACTTCACAGAGTGCATTGAACTGTGAGCTGTTGAGGGTTCAAAGTTCTCATAAATGGTCAGTAAATATTTTGAATGGAAGAAAAGAAAGTGGAAAGAGACCATCTGTTAGAGGAAATTGCATTCATGAAGGAAGCATTGCATTAAAAGTCATGGGAGAGAAACTGAGTGAATAGTGGTATCATTTTGGTATATATCATGAACAAAGTACTAGTAAGCTCCTACTATAGGAACGGCATCATGCCAATTACATATTTAAATATGTGGAATGATATGTGACTGGCTTATTTCACTTAGCATAACATCTTGAAGGTTAGTCCATACTGTAACATGTCAGATTATCTACCACTTTTAAGGCTGAATAATATTCCATTATATGAATAGACCACATTTTGTTTATCCATTCATCTATCTGTGGACACTTGGGTTACTTACACCTTTTGGCTATTGTGAATAATGCTGCAGAATATCTACTCTTTCTATGTATCAATGAATCATTTAGTAAAATTGATATTGCACTGGCTACTATTTTTTTAAACTCAACAGAAATTTCATAACTCACATTATTATATGATAAATTAGAAATAAACACTTAAGACATTGTAAATACTTAGAAATTACGAAATGCTCGCATAAAGAGAAGTCCTATAGCCTAGAGAAAATACTCAAAAATTATAAACTATCAAAAGATAACGCAAAAATCCCTAAACCCAACAATTCACATGGAATCCTATGGAACTCGGTTTAAGCTCTGCTTAGGCATAATCTTAAATGTCTGATATAAAAAAAGAAAAGCAAACTGGTGCAGTGAAAATGCTAATAGTTGAAGGATAAGGATAGTGGATTTAGATGTGCCCTCATCTTGCATGACTGTAGTTTGATTTTCTTTCCCAAGTGCACTATCCTGCTCCGAACGTTAGTGACCTCCAGGGGACAATGGAAACCATTTTAATTGGGCGGTGAACATCGTCAGTCCTGGTTAGTCTGAAAACCAGTGGACTATACAGTGAGCACTGGTTCGATGTATCTACACTAGAGTCTTGGGACGGCTGGCGCTGAATTTTCCTTAGTTCCCTTTGTTAATTCATGACCCAGCAATTGAAAGTATTTTGGCCAGCATGAAGGTTAGAGAAGGGTTGGATCTAACTGCTGAATGGCTAAATGTTTTCAAGTTCAAGGCATGTCAAGGACTAAATCATAGGCTAGAATGAATGAATGCTGATAGATCACCTTAGAGAACCAATCTAATGATAAAGCAAATGCCTTCTAATAACTATAGATGGTGGCAATAAGGGGAGTTTGTTTCCTATTTAACAGTAGATGTTTATCTTCTAAATTAGTATATCCATCAGTCTCAACCATTCCCCTTATACATTTTAAAAAGTTGTTATTTTTTTTACTGTATAAGTAAGGAAGATAGACTCATTTTGTAAAACCACAAATACTCTAAGGGTGAAGGGAAAACATATCACCCCTACCGCCACACCCCAAAGACCTGTGCTGTTCACATGTGATCATTTCCTTTTGGTCATTTTGAGAGTGAGATCTAATTATTTTCCAGTTTTTCATTCTTTTTATCATATACATCAATAGTCTTCTATCGTACAGTCTTCTATCCTTTGAAAATAAGTCTCCTGATTTTCTAAATAGGGGAGGATTAGAGGCATCCATTTAACGGGATGTGACAGGGAAGAAGTGCCAGGTGTCTGTTTTGGAGCTGCTCTGTGTAGCGAGCACAGTGTCTCCTGAGAGGGTTTCCACACTCAAGACTTTGCAGATCCCAAGGACAGGAAAGGTTCTAAGCCCCATCCCAATACCTGGGCATTATCGCTGCCTGGGAACTTAACTTTGGGGATTAGTAAAAGGAGAAATGAGAAGGTACTGATGTTGCTCAGGTAAAGTGACCGAATTATTTTTTTTTTAAAAAGAAAGACCTTATTTTTCATTTTAATTTGTGAATTTATGAGCATTTTATGATCGCATAAAAATGTGCAGATAAAGTTGAACAACTTCTCTAAAAGCTTCTATATTTCGAACACAGAAAATGTTAATGGGAATAAGGAACAATTACCACCCAGAAAGAGCCACCTGCTCTCTGTGCTCTAATAGACCTCGCTGATGAGCAGGGGTAAGCCCAGAGAATGGGGTTTGGTCTCCCCAGAGCAGGGCACAGGGGGTCAGGAGGAGCTCCAGTGAGTGTGTGATCTCTGTGCTGAGTCCAGGAAGACAAGAAGGGGTCTCCAACAGACAGGAGGAGGGGAGACCAGAGACAAAGGTCCAGAGAAAGTGGGCAAAGTTCTGAAGGTCTATGCTTGGTTGTGGCAAAAAGTTGGAGTTGAAGAAGCAGGGGGAGACCCAGCAAGGGGGACCCTGGGACTTCACCCTGGAAGCCCTTGAAATATTTAACTTGGGAACTGTCTCAGATCCAAGCTACATTTTAGATTAACCAGAATTAGGAGAGGAGGGGAAAAGAGAGACATCAGAAACATGGAGGCCAATTAGGAGACTACTATAACATTTACTGACTTAGTAAGCACATATTTATTGACATCTTACTGTGTTCAATGCACTGTTTAATCACGGAGAACAAAAGAGTCAAAAAATCTCTAATGGAAATCTGAGTTAAGGCACAGAAACTGGAGATTGCAGAGGGTGGGGCTGTGATTCATAGAACCTAATGACTATGGCATTTTGATGTATCAAATGTGTTTTCCAGAGGGAAAAATAACTCATGTCAGTACAGTTACAGAAAAGTCTGAACCCACACAGGGCCATCAAAATAGACGTTTAAAACCCACACTGACTAAAGGCAATGTGAGGTTCTGGATTGGATTTTGGGTAAGAAAAAGGATAGAAGTAGAAAAACTGGTAAAATTTGAATACATAAAATCTGGAGGTTGGTTAATAGTCATGCATCCATGTTAAATTTTCAGCTATGACCAATATTCCATGATTATGTAAGATGTTAACATCAGGGGAAATTGGATAAAAGGTATATGGGAACTCTACTACTTAGGTGATGTTTCTATAAATGTAAAATTATTTCCCCCAAAATTGGGATGGATATATAAATATATCAAACACATTGAGTAGAAAAATATCCTATCTAATAAAAGAGTAATATGCAAATTAGGCAGCACTCCATCACAAAGATGGCTGCCCCCATAGCCACAAGATGGCAGTGCCCCGTCTGCCTCAGCCCTGCCACTGAAGTGGTCAGGCCTGTTAGCCAGGCAGGTGGCAGAGGAGGCGGGGGGCCCGAGGGGTGGAACAGGTGATCAGAGGGGGCTGGGGGTCCCCTGCCCAGGCCAGAGGCCTTCGCGGTGATGGGAGGGGGCAGGGGCAGAGCCAGTAATTGGAGGGGTATGAGGTGCCCTACCCAGGCAAAAGGCCTGGGCCAGAGGCCTCAGGCCTGGGCAGGAGCCTGGGCTCTGCAGAGCCAGTGATTGGAGGGGCAGGGGCAGAGCCTGCAATCACAGGGGTCTGGGCATCAGTGGAGCCAGCAAAGCAGGGGTCTGGGGTCCCCTGCTCAGGCCTGTAGCCTTGGCCAGAGGCTGCCAGTGGGGCAAGGGCAAAGCCAGCGATGGCAGGGAGCAGGATCAGAGCCGGTGATTGCAGAGGCCTAGGCTCTATGAAGCCAGCGATTGGAGGGGCTTAGGGGTTCCCTGCCCAGGCCTGCATCCTTGGTCAGAGCTTACAGGCTGGGACAGGGGCGGAGCCGGTGATTGGAATGAGCTACCAAGGAAACATCTTTTCTTACTGCTCACTGGCTAAGCTTCCTGAATGTCACTGGTAATATTCTTAGTAACTTGGGTAATAAGAGTCCAAAAAGGCGATCTAGGGTTTTTCCACCACACTCCTGGAGAAAAAAAATGAAGGTTCACAGCTGGAAGGCTAAGAAATGTCATATCCTGCCCTAGCTGGTTTGGCTCAGTGCATAATGCCTCAACCTGCTGACTGCAGGGTCTGGGTTCAGTTCTGACCAAGGGCATGTACCTAGGTTGCAGGCTCCTCCCTGGCCAGGGCCCAGGCCAGGGCATATGCAGGAGGCAACCAATCAAAGTGTTCCTCTCACTTAGATGTTTCTCTCTGTTTTTCCCTTCTCTTCCACATTCTGTAAAAATCAATGGAAACATATCCTCAGGTGAGGATAAAAGAAAGAAAGAAATGTCATATCCTATGAAAAACACATCTTGAAAATGCCTAAAGAAAGTTGTCATTTTTTCATGGTGAAGAGACGAGTCTGTGTTGATGAAAACACCTTGGTGGCTGTGGTGACTGGCAGTGGCTGTAGCAGCAGGGTGATGGGGCTGGTGGCTTCTCCTAGTTAGCCTGATCACCTCCCACAAAGAGAAGCCAGACTGCAACTTAGGCCCGTTCCCCAAGGGGAGCAGGGAGTGGGCCTAAGCCATCAGTAGGACACCCCCTGGGGCAGGCTGGGCTGAGGAAACCCCCTCCCCAGTTCACGAATTTTGTGCACCAGGCCCCTAGTACTATATAATAAAAGCATAATATGCAAACTTACTGAACAGTGGAACAGTCACTATGACATGCACTGACCACCAGGGGGAAGACACTCAATGCAGGAGCTGCCCCCTAGTGGTCAGTACACCCCCACAGTGATAGCACCACTCAGCCAGAAGCCGGGCTCACAGCTGGTGAACCCAGTGGTGGTGGTGGGAGCCTCTCCTGCCTCTGTTGCAGGCAAGAGTGAGGGGTCCCAGACTACAAGAGCCCCGGACTGTGAGAGGGATGTCTGACATCCCTCGAGAAGTCCCGGACTGCTAGAGGGTGCAGGCCAGGCTGCGGCACCCTTTCCGCCCCATTGCACAAATCTCATGCACCAGGCCTCTAGTTATAGAATAATTTATACAGAATGATCCTATTTATGTGAAAATATTTAAAACTGTTATATAGTCTATGAGTACGTATGTATATATGTAAATTCATAGAATACTTTAACAACATCCATAACCTGGTATCAGTGGTTACTTGCAGCTGGGAATAGAGGTGAGAACAGGACTTAATGAAGGGGACTCAAAGGGGTCTTGGCTTTGTTCATAATATGGCACATTCTATAAGAAGCATGCAGTGAGACTGTCCTTTGAAACTCAAATCACACAGTTACTGATTCAGGCCTCAGTACTTTGCACCCCTCGATCAGTGCACAGAACTCTGGTCCCAATTGGGCCATGCCATGGACACAGCTGGTCTGCTGGCCTCCCCAAGGGTATCTGGGAGTTACTTTACCCAGGTATGCAGCAAGACTCCTGTGTGCTATTTACGTGCCCATGGTCCAAGTTTTTTCTCATTACTAGCTATTTTTTTCATTCCAACTCAGAGGATAAAGGGAAAAAATCCCACTGTGAAAAGAAATGTTAAATTATAAAGAATAATAAGAAAGCCCAACTAATTATGGAGCCCTGCTAGGTGGTATAATGGGTGTTAACAGCTGCTGCAGGATTCATTCTGGCCAGGAGTGCACTGGATCTCTTACATTTTATCACATTCAACAATAACAAAAGGACCACAGCTCTGGGGCATAGTTGTGCATACTCAGGAGTTTATTATAGTGTAACTAGGGGCCCAGTGCACAAAAATTTGTGCACTCAGGAGGGGGTCCCTCAACCCGGCCTATGCCCTCTCGTAGTCTGGGCTACCCAGGGGATTGGGCCTAAGTTGGCAGTCAGACATTCCTCTTGCAGCCCAGGAGCCCCCAGGGGATGTCCACTTGCCAGCAGAGTAGAGGCCTAAGCTGCAGTCAGACATCCTTAGCGCTGCTGAGGAGGCAGGAGAGGCTCCCACCACCACCACTGTACTGGCAGCCATCAGCCTGGCTTGTGGCTGAGCGCACTGATCACCAAGGGGCAGCTTCTGCCCCTTAGTGGTCAGTGTGTGTCACAGTGATCAGTCATTCCCAGTCATTCTGCCCCTTTAGGGTCAATTTGCATATAACCCTTTTATTATATAGGATAAGGATTGTCTGGAAACCCTCTTGACTTGCATGGAATAGCGTTCATGTGTGGCTAAGCACCTCTTTGGGTTTGTGGCCACTGCACACTTCCTATCTCCCCAGCTAAGAGAGCTGAAGTGGGCTGGAGTCCCACTGAAGCCCCATCTAGGAACCAGGAAGCTGGAGAGGTGGTGGGTGATTCCAGAATCTTCTCCCTGGGGAGTGATGCCATCTTCCATGCTTTCTTCTCCAAGGTGCCTTCAATTCCTGGGATGCCTTTGACACATAGAGATGTTGGACTTGGAGAAGTACCAACTCCGCTTTGCTAGTGTTCTAGAAAGCAGGTTTAAAAAAATTGCTAATAGTGTTAGATGTTTAAAATAGGTCTAGGAAGAAGGTAGCAAACAGACCCAGCCTTTTTTTCAGCAAAAGGATCCAAATAGTAGCAGTGGAAATCAGCGCCAGTTATGAGTGTGGATAGTGATAAAATCTGTCTAAATCAGTGGCCCTCAAACTGATGTGTGCCTCAGAATCGTCCAGGTGGCTGGTTCAATGTAGATTGCCAGGCCCCACCCCTGGGGGTCTGGGAAGAGCCTGAGAATCTGCATTTCTATCAAGTTCCTGGGTGATGCCCATGCTGGTCTAGGGAAGCACAGCTGAGGCGTTGCTCTTGGGGGAAGGAGGGCCCCACTTCCCTGTGCTGGGGGACGCTTACCGTCCAGTCAGTCTGGGCACTGTACCTGGTGTGGATGTGGACAGATCTTGAGGAGCAGGTGGTTCAACAGACGTGTTAAAAGTCAAGCCTTTAAAAACAAAATTATTGAGAGAGAAGATGATAGTGCCTAGCAGAGGTGCCTACAGTGGGGACTTGCTCCTTTCCTGGGAATACATCATTTAAATCGAGCAGCCCGTGCTAATTAAACAAAGTACTCTCTGCAAGACCTTACTTCTGGAAGGTCAAGTGGGCCAAGCCCTCTGTGAGCAAGGAAATAACCCGGACCTGACAGCAGGAGAAAAACTGCCCCAGAGAATTTCTCAGTCAAGAATTCAGCTCTGTGCGGAGTGGCAGGTGAAGAAATGGGAGGGTGGCAATATTTGCTCCAAGAGAGCTTTCAGGACCACCTACCACCTTATTTCTACCAAAAGGTGTGGGATGCTGTCCTCCCAACCTTTGCAGAGCAGGGGAGGGTCAGGAAAGGAGAACAAGAGTCAGCAGGCTGCTCCTGGCAGGCGCTCACCAAGGGCCATACCTCGTGGATATGTGGGGCGAGGAGTCCGTTCTTGGGAAGCAGGCAGCTCCAGAGCTTGCAGTGGTCCCTTATTTACTTCCCATTAGGTTGCCCTGGGCAATGTGGCCTTTTGGAGAGTTTCAGCCTCCCAGGTGTGCTTAGGAGAGCAAGAGGCAAAGGTTTTAACCACATTTGGGCTGAGTGGTAAGACAGGGAGGGGAGCGACAGTAAGCATGGAGGTGACAGAGAAGAGTGTGTTTGCTCAGCTGCTCCTTCTTTTTTCAAGTCAAAGAGGTTTGTGAAGAGGAAATTTGTTCCCTTAGGGATTTTCATAAAATATTACAGCTAAGATGCTTTTTATGCCTAGAGGCGTGATCTTACCCATTACTAACAATGGCATAATTTTATGATTGTTACTATCGGTATTGCAGTCATTAGCTACTATTTATAGAGCCCCTTCCACGTGCTTAGATCTATACTTTGCACAAACTATCTCATTAAATCCCCATCAACCCAGGGAATAAGATGAGGAATCAAAAGACAAAGTACCATGTCCAAGGTCACACAGTGGATCATTGGCTGAGCTAGGGCTGGGACATATGTTTGTCTGAACAGTGGTGCTCTTCATTAAACAGATGTTGGCCTTGGTTCCTGCTATATTCCAGGCACTGAGCCAGGCCCTGAGATCCAGTTGTGAGCCCAATATGCTGTGACTGTTGACCCCATGGAGCTTCTAAGCAGCAGGGAGTGGGTTGTGTGGAGAATGTCAGCTGGATTAAATCAATTAAAGCAATGACTAATATAATTCTTTTCATCAGAATTATTTTCATCATACTTCACTTTTAGTCTTGGTTCAGATGTTTTCTGTTACCTTAAAATGCAAACAGAAGTCATTGGTGTTAGATCAAAACTTCCAGTGTATTTTAATAAAGAATACTTGAAATCAGGAAAACACTGCATTGCCATATAGATAACTTGAGCCATGCTCTTACTCAACTGTCATGGCAGAGGAACTTTGCCATGGGGGTCATACTGCTTTAGGCACCACTGCCACCTCGTGACACCCAGTGGAATTGCAGGCTTGGTGGCCACAGAACTGGCTTGTTGGGAGGGAGGCTGATTCCATATAAGGCACATTGCACCCAAACCCTCCAGGCACAGTTGACTAAGTTCCAGTAGGTGCCTGTTCATTTGTAAATTGATTGCACCTGGATCAGTATCAAGCTTTCTTTTATATGTATGTTCCAAATATCTATTGTTCTCCTGACTTAAATTGTTGTTATACTTGCAGATATTGATGACAAAGTGACATGAAATAGAGATGAATACTTGGGCAAACTCTAGAACTGATTTTTGCAAATAATAATTTCTCTTTAGTTGGACACCTTCAAGTGCCATAAAGAAAACAAATATAATTTTGTTCTTAATTACCTCTCAACTTCACCTCTACTCAAACCACACTGCGTAGTGACAGTAGTTTCTGAAATTTTCTAGCCTCTCACCTGCCCGCTGCTCTCTCTGTCCTGTTTTCTCTCTCGGAAATATTATCTTCCATCTTTATCTTCTGAATTTATTCTTCAAGTGTCAAAACCAGGCTAACACCCTGTAGGGAGTTATCTTAAAGTAAGTTCAGAAATGGCAGTGTTTCATAGTAATGTTTCTAGAGACACGGAAGCCAGGTTCTGAATCCCACCTTCTCCTCTAATAGCCATAACCATGGCCAGCTTACTTAATCTCTGTCTCTGTGGTCCCATCCATTAAGTGTGAATAATAATGTCCCTGACCCCAGCATCCTTGTGAGGTTTTTTAAAGTGTGTGTGAAATGCTCCCTCAGCACTGTTCCTAGTACCTGGTAGAACCAATGGGGCAGGAAAGGACATATGTAAATACCTAGCACCTCGACTGATCAATGCCTGCCCAAGACAGGCTTGTGGAGCAAATGTCATCTCCTGTCGTTGTTTTCCCCATCACCTATTTAGTCTTGCTTGCAGAAAAAAATATGTTTCTTGGGAGTTAAAAATAATATAAATGTCCAACCTTGAACTTGCTGGACTTATTTCCCACCTGGATCCATCACTCTGTGTCACCGCGAAGACTTGCATGTTAGGATGGAAAGGGTTAAGCAGTGATGCTATTTTGGGGGATGCTGCCTTCCTCCCTTGTTCACCAGGCACCTCTGTGTTGCACCTGTGATTAGTGGCTGGGTCACTGAGGTGTGTTTGTAATGTGCTCTCTCTGTGCCAGAGTCTTAAATGTCACTCTGTCTCCCTGACCAGGTAGTCGATAGTGACAGACCGGAAGGGTCCAAGTTCCGGCTCACTGGAAAGGGAGTGGATCAAGAGCCTAAAGGGATTTTCAGAATCAATGAGAACACGGGCAGTGTCTCCGTGACACGGACCTTGGACAGAGAAGCGATTGCCACTTATCAGGTGAGTACCCCTCAAGTGCCCATCCTGCATGAAGAGCGGTGGTTGTCACCGATTGTTTGCTTCCCACTGAGCTCATTATTCCTGGGCTTCACCAGGCCAGGGCTGTGTGACTTTAAGTGTGTTTCTGTGGGCTCTGAGTGGTGTTGAACCCAACAGGGAAACAGTGGAAGCCCCTATCTTACATCAGTGGAGACCCCAGTCCTGTGTGAGATTTGAGGCACTGGAAAGCAAGAAGGGCCATGGGGTGACCTCAGAGGAGGTCAGAACTCTTAGTGCAACTTCGGCTTTCTCAAGCAGTAAAAGGTGCAAACCCCTGGACCTGATCATTTAACTTCTAGGAATCTGTCCTGAGGAAATCGGGAGACATGTAGTTAGACTTTTATACACCCATGTTGTAGCCCGGCATGATCCTTACATGGAATCAAGTGCTAAATAGTGAACAACAGGGTGGTTAAATTAGGCACAATTTTGCAAGGAATTTGTATACAACCATTTTCAATATTTTTTGAAGAAGTTTTACTTATATGGGAGAGATTCAAGACATGAATGGATAGAGACACACAAGCACATAAGGCATCCTCATTACAGATCAAGTATCTGTACCGGTACCGACCATGGCGGGTGTGCATTTGTGAAGCCGCGTGACGCAAGAAAAATTGAAGTGTTGATGGTTGCCTTCGGGTGTTACTGATTTTTCCTTTCAGTTTTCTATTTCTTCCATAATGTACTTAAATTACTTTTATAGTGAGAATAAAAAGCTGTCTGTGAAAGTATAGTTTCAGAAGTTGATACCCATTCAGGACACAGAGACCAACGTGGTTGCACCCAGATAGTGGGGTGCATCTCATACAGGCTGGAGGTCAATGCCACCCCTGCTCCACCACACCCCAGAACAGTCTGTGCTCGTAGCCTGTTATGGACCCAAGCCTCTGAGAGTAGGAAGCTCATTCTCTGAGCAAGGAGATAGAATTCCCGGCGGTTTTCAGGAACAGCCTTCCATGGACACAGCACTGAGCAGAAAGCAGGCGCAGTGGAAGCGAGGCCCAGCCAACATTTGCATTTGGTCTCCATTGCCCATCACATACGTTTCCTGAGTTAGGGGTCAGGAGGTGGTGGCCAGTTACTAGCACCATATTTGGCATCTCTGGTTTTCTTGTCCAAAACAACAGATAGAGCATCTCAATCTCCCATCAACAGAAAATCTGTATTCTCCCTTCTCTGCAGACATGGGGTGCCGAGACATTGCATTGGGAAGCCTAGTGTTATGTCTGGAAAGCGGGTATCCTGTGTCTAGCTTGCTCTGTCACCATGAGCTGTTGACCTTGAGGAAATTGTGTAAGTGCTGGTCCGCAGGATCCCAGCCATAAAGTACAAATAACACGTGCCTCCCTATTCAACGGATTGCTGTGAGTTTCAGTGAGAAGTTAGTGTGAAGGCTTTGGAGACATTAACGTGCTGGACAAATATGGTGATATGAAGGGAGTTTGTGGAGCCCCATCCTTCACCAGACCTCATGCCCAGCTATGTTTTCAAGGGTCCTGGGTCCAGGGAGGAAGAGGGTACCTCCCAGATCTCCCTCTCAAAGGCTTTGCCAAAGGGCAGATGCTGCCAGTGTCTGCAGGGGTTCATCTGTCACAGACCTCCGAAGGGTGGTCCGTGTGTCCTAGTGTACACCTCAGGAAAATCTGGTTGTTATAGCAACTAAATATTGGTGTCCTCAGGATTCCTAGTTCACTGGCCTTGAGAGTACCCAGAGGTGACCTGGCAGTTCTGGAGTCCAGCTGCTGCAGGACCAGCCAGCAGCAGGCAGGAGAGATGCCCTCTTTTCTCCCCATGCCTATCACAGGAATATCCATTAACTGGCAGACAAAATGAACTAAGGAGACAGTAAAGGTTATAATTTGGTAGTACAGGGATGAGCATTAAGAGTTCTGGGGTAGCTAACTTTTGTTCGCATCTCAGTCTGTTGACTGAGCTGTGTGATCTCGGGCAACCCACTTCCCCATTTTGATGTTTTCGTTCTCATCCACAGGAGATAGTACTGTCACCTCTAAGGACTGTAAAAGATAAAATTATTTTATAAAGGTATAGCCAAGCTCGTAGCAATAAGTCATAACTGCTATTATTAGTTTTTTTCCCTAAAGTTTTGTAATGGTTTAGTTAAGTTCCACAAGTTTTTAATGTCAGTTTCCAGTCTTCAACCATGAGACGGTTGACATCTACTATAGACTTGTGGTTTTCCCTTCTATCCTGACATGAACCAAACATCATAGCATTGGGGTGGGCCCTCTTTTCAGTATCAGAGATAAATTCCTAGACGAAACTGAATCTCAAGAACTCCCTGAGGATTAAAGAGGTACAAGGTAAACCATGACGATCTTGTCAGGAGTGTTCTGTAGCCTGAACTAGGCCGAGTGTGAGCCAGAGGAAGTGGGAAAGGCTCGTTGCCAAGGATGAGAACTGGTGAAGGAGAGGCTGAAGAATGCCGTTTGGGGGTGAAACCACAGGAGCTGCTTGAAGAGCTGAGCAAGAGTTTGGATGCATCCATGACTGTCTGATATTGGCAGGATCCAAGTGTTTTAAAAATTAAAGTTCCCCTTTCGGGAGTCCTTCCACACTGAGAGAGAGGCTTCTGGGCACCGTAGGCCAGGACCCGCCTCAGTGTGGACATCTCCTTAGGGGGCCGTGACCTTGGTCTCCACAAACCTGAGGAAGTCCACACGGGGCTGTCACAGGGCAGGGAAAAGAACGCCAACGCCGACACTCAAGGATGGATAGGGAGCGATGAGAAAGCCCTTGGCTTGGATGTTGCCAAAGGTGCCAGTCAGAGACTTCTGTCAGGAGAATTTCTGAACCGTGGCGGGTCCCTTCCCTCGGTCCTTCACATCGCTGCATGTGTGGCTGTCACATGCGCCTGTGCAGGGAGCTCACTGCACAAGGGGATGGCTGAGGGAGGAGAAAGGCCTGACCCAGCCCATGGCTCACTAACCAAGAGCTGCACTGAGTATGGGCGTGTCTTCAGAAGAAGGCCTCCTCTTTCTAATGTTCACAGAGGCATGGAGAGGATTGAATAAAAGCCACAGCACTTTTTAAGATTCAGGTGATTTCCTTTTTGTCTAAGCAATATCTAGGTGATAATAGTGATTAATAACAAGGCCCCTGGGGACAGAAAATTGTTGTTCAAGTCTCAGCACGGCT
>PVJC01004611.1:52789-63038 GCA_004026665.1 Murina feae | reverse complement strand
CCTGAGGGGTCCCAGATTGGAGAGGGTGCAGGCCGGGCTGAGAGACATCCCTCCCTGTGCACAAATTTTGTGTATGTACCAGGCCACTTGTTTCATATAAACAAGTAGCGAAGTAGAAACACTTTTTCCTTAATTTTATTCTGGCTTAATTTATATCTCCCAGGTATATAGACAGGCAGCTGCCATTTCGCTTATTAGAAGTATGAAAAAATTTTAGAGGTCATTCATTTATTTTTCTTTTAACTTCTGAATATAAATTAATGGAATGGGGTGGTGGAGAGGGACAACTGTAATACTTTTAACAAGGTTTTCTAAAAGAAGAGGATAAGAAAATATTAATGGAATATTTAAATTACATATTAAATCTTTGCCATATGCAGGATTTTCATGCAGTGGTAACATAAAAATTCAATAGAAACATGTTTAATTGAGTAATTAAGGCTACAGACAAAGCTTCCAGAGAAATATTTTGATTACAAATAAAATCAAAGTAAAACATCTAGTTTTGAAGGACTAGGTCTTTTTCCTAAATTAGAAAAAATGTATCTGCCAGAATTTATTTGAGTGTAATTTCTGTTTCCATGTGTAATACCACAGAGCAGAAAGTCTAAATCTGACACATCTATTCATTAAAAAAAGAGTAGCACCCTTGTCGGTTTGCTCAATGGTTAGAGTGTCCGCTTGTGGACCAAAGAGTTTCAGGTTTGATTCCCAGTGAAAGGCACATACCTGGGTTGCAGGTTCACTCCCTGCACCAGTTGGGATGCAGTCAGGGTGTGTGGGGGAGGAAACATCATTGATGTCTCTCACATCAATATTTTTCTCTCTCTCTCCCTTCTTCCCCCCTCCTTTCCACACTCTCTGAAAAGCAATGGAAAAAATATCCTCAGGTGAAGATTAAAACACATACACACAAGAATAGCGGAAGAGAGGCTATTTCAAGAAAGACTCTGCTTAGTAGATGCACTTTAAAGGCAAAGAATCATCTATATGAGGATTTGTTTGTAACTATATGGTGGAGAAGCTGTGCAGTCTTTTAAAAAATGTAAATAGCACAGGTCATTCACAGGTTCATTGGATAGCTTACATATACATATTAGAAGCATGATTATTATTTCTTGATTTCCTTCATACATGAAATGGATTTTCTTTTAGAGCAGTTTTAGGTTCACAGCAAAATTGAGAGGAAGGTACTATATAGAAATTTCCCACAGACTTCCGCTCTCCACACATGTATAATCTTCCCCATCATCAACATCCCCCACCAAAGTGTGGCACATTGGTTACAATTGATGAGCCTGCACTGATACATCATAATCACCCAAAGTCCATAGTTTACATTAGGGGTCACTCTTGAGGTTGTACATTCTAGGCAAATGTATGACATACAGAGTGGCCAGATTATTATGACCACCTGACATTTATAGGCAAATTAGCTATAATTTCGCGAAGTTGCTAGAGGGCCAGACCATTATAAATAGGGAAGCAGGTTGTTTATCACGACAGTTACCCAAGCATAGGAACACAAGGACTGGACAGTTGTGCACTGGAAAAAAGTCATGTGGTCCGATGAATCATGCTTCCAGTTGCATCATGCAGATGGCAGAGTGAGAATTAGCATGAAAGCATGCATCCCACATGCATAAGTACAATCCTTCAAGCTGGTGGAGACAGTGTTATGGTTTGGGGCATGTTTTCCTGGCATGATTTGGGCCCTTTAATTCATGTGGAACAACATCTGAATAGCACAACATTCCTAAGTATCGTTGCTGATCAGGATCATCCTTTCATGTTGATGGCATATCCCAATGGAAATGGCTTCTTCCAACAAGACAATGCGCCATGCCACGGTGCTCGTATTGTGCAGGAGTGGTTTCAAGAACATGAGGGAGACTTTACCTTGCTTAGGTGGCCCCCACAATCACCAAATCTCAATCCAATTGAGCATTTGTGAGACAAAGTTAAAGCCATCAGGCAGCTGGTTCCACAACCATCAGATCTCACAGAATTAGACAGTGCTGTTCATCAGGCATGGTGTCCGATTCTTGCATCACCTTTCAGCATCTCGTGGCGTCAATGCCAAGAAGAATCATGACAGTATTGAAGGCAAAAGGTAGCACAACGAAGTACTGATGGGGTGGTCATAATAATCTGGCCACTCAGTGTATATCCATCATTATTGTGTCAGGCAGAACAGTTTCATTACCCTGAAAATCTTTTGTGCTCTATTTATCCCTCTCCCCAGCCCCACCCCTGGCAACCACTGATCTTTTACTGTCACCATAGTTTTGCCCTTTTTGGTTGTCGTGCATACAGGAGGCAAACAATCAGTGTTTCTCTCCCTCTCCCTTCCTCTCTCTCTAAAAATCAATAAAAAATATTTTTTAAAAAGATATAGGTATCTTAGCTCTGCACCACATATATTAGTATTTTAAAATGCTAGAGCCTTCTGGTACATGTTTCCAACACTTAAGATCATTCTATTTTAAACAAAAGACCGCTCAAATGTTCTACATTATCTTCTTGGGAAGAGGCAGTTGTCTGCTCCTTGTCCTTTGTGATGGACTTTGGTCTGTTGATAATACTGACATTTAATGTCTGTTGAGCATTTATATGTGGCGGGCATGGTGCTTTGTATGTATTATTTTCTCTGCTCACATCAACAATATTATGATGTAGATGCTATCATTGCCCCCGTTTTAGAGAACAGGAAGTAGAGGCAACGGAAGGTGGCACCATTAGTGAGTGGCAAAGCTGCCAAATGAGACAAGTTTCTGTGATTTCAGAAACGTGCTCTTTTATTTATTTTTTAAATCCTCATGTAAGGATATTTTTTCCATTGATTTTTAGAGAGAGCAGAGGGGGATACAGGGGATGAGAGAGAGAGACACATCGAGGTGAAAGAGACACATGGTTGATTACCTCCCGCATGTGCCCCAACGAGGCCAGGCTTGAACTTGCAACTCAGGTATGTGCCCTTGACCAGGATTTGGACCTGGGACCCTTTGGTGCACGGGCTGACACTCTAACCACTTAGTGACACTGGCCAGGGACAGACCCATATTCTTAACCATAATGCCTGCTTCGCTGTCTTCCAAACAAACATCTGTTCTAGAAACGACCATATCTGATGTAGAAGAAATTTAAGATAAATGTGCAAATGTAAACAATGGTTATTACCAACAATTTTTATTCCATGGTTTAATTTTGACCCTCCTCTTATTATTTCAGGAAAACTTTAAATACTATTGGATTAGTAGAAAAATTATGAAAAAACAATCAAGGTTACATAGCCAAAATTCAGGTGCTTATACTTTCCGGTTCTTTGTTTTCCTATAACACACAGTGCATCAGAATAGCCTTGATTTTCATAATCAGATATTCTATACACAACATTTTGTAGAGCTGCTGTATTGTGGAGGTACTCGCTGTTTCAAATTACCTATGTTGCATAGGCTATTTTAATGAAAATAAAATTAGCTTAAAGACAGGAAGTGCCTTTGATAGGCTCAATGAAGCCATGGTCAATTCAATTAAAATGTTATAATATATTTCAGAGGAAATAATGCTTAGGGTCAAATTAATTCAACACAGTTGTTCCTGAACTCTTACTGTTTAGCTGGGAATGGGTACTGTGTTTGATGCTTGAAGATAAATGTTATTTACAAAATGCCTCGTTAATAAAAAGTTGCTTCAGAATGCTGTTTGACATCAGAGATCTTTATCCTGAACTTTGTGATTGGCAAGGTTTGATTTCATTTAAGTAAGGGATAGGAGGGTCTTACTGGGTAAGTTTTCACATAGATAAGATTTGCAGGTTGATTCAGATCAGCTGTTTAGACTGTGTGTCTAGATGTGTTTCCACCTGTACTACATAATGGGACTCAGATTATTACCCTTCAGTGCACCCAGAAGGCTCATATTTATAGTTGGGCATCCCTTGAGCCGTCTGTAACACTGAGTATGTGGAAGACATGCATGTGAAAATTCATTGCTTCTACCAGTTCCCAGCCTATTATTGCAAGTACCGTTGGGAACAAATGCGCTAGTGTGAAAAGTAGTTTGTTGAAATATTTACCAGGTGACCTCTTTGTAAAGGAGCCATGAAAGGACCTACTTTCCTACTTGTCTTGTTCAAAATTCAAGAGTTGTGCCTCTATATAAATTGGGCTAGAGGGAAATAAAGAAGACGGGCAACCTAATTAACCTTTAAATGCCTATTCTAGGTTTAAAGGGGACTTAAAAAAAACACACCAACCTACTTTTAGAAACACCACGCAACTGACATGGACTGCTTGGGACACAGGTGGTCTTTATATTTAAGTGGCTAAGAATAAAATGGATGGAGTACTGTAAGACATGCTTTCTCCACGAGAGCTCCCTGAGAATTCCTGGATCCCTCAAGATCAAGTTTATATAACATATTAACTTTATAATAACCTTCCCAATGTCTTCTTTCAAACAAACATTTTACTTGGTAATGGAAAAACACGAAGCTTTATCCAGCCACCAAAGTAATAAAACCACTTGGTGCCGTGGTGGGTTTCCTGTGGCAAATGCTGCATGAGTTGCCAAGGAAACATGGGTGCCAAGGAGAGGAGCATGAGTACAACCAAGGCTCAAATCCTGCCTTGGACATGGCTCTCATTTCCAAATTTTTAGGGTATATTTTTGACCACATATTAACATTTATTAAAACGTGACACAGTTTCGGATAACTGTACTTTCTCTTGGCACATGAGGTGCTAATTCTGTGCTGTGATATAATTTAGAAACCAGATTTGCAATACTAAACTTGTAAATATCAGAGCCAGGATGCAGCCTGAATTAGTTAGCTGAGAAAAAGAAAATCAGTAAAAATGGCCATGCTTTGATCTGGTTCTGTTGCAATGGACTCTATAGTCATTTATTTCCACGTTATTCTAGTTGTAGAAGCAAAGTATACAATGGCATTTCTCAAAACCCCTGATTTCACTTGAAATAGTTAGGCAACTGAAACCAAATTAGGTTGTTCTGAAGGTAAGTGTCTCATTCTTCATTGTTGGTTTATATAGATACTAAAGGCCTGGTACACGAATTCATGCATGGGTGGAGTCCGGCCAGCCCACCCCGATGGGGGCTGATAGGCAGGGGGAGGGGACGAGGGAGGTTGGCCAGTAGCCCTGCCCCTGATTGGGGGGCGGGCGGGGCAGTTAGGACCCCAGTCAGGGTGGTCGGCCGCCGCAGTGCACATCATAGCGACCCGTTGGTCCAGTCGTTCCATTGTTCCAGTCTCTTGGCTTTTGTATGTATGGACGGTTTTTACAGGAGACATTCTCGGTGCTGGGAGAAACGGGACAGACTGCCAGAAGACCGTTGCTTTTGAAGTTTAGCTGGTTAGTTCATTTATACTGTTACCACTTTTAACTATATTCTGTCATAACCATTTTGAAATCGAATTACTCTTTAATTTTAAAGATATCTCCCTTCATCCATGAACTCTATCACAAGTAAATAGGGTGTTCCTCAAAATGAGACTTTGAAGGATTTTTGCCACATTTTTTTACTTTCACTGAATCCATATTTATGTTAATACAATACAAATTGCTCAGATAGGTTATATAGTATATTTTTAACTCATTTATTCTTCCCTCATTAGGTTTAAGCACACACTACCACAGCTCGACATTTTATCGGATTCCAAGAGAGCACATATGAACATTGCTTTGCAGGTTCCATTTAGGTTTGTAATGCCCCCCTGTACTGTTAACCAACCAAAGTCAACCAACAGTTTGATCCTCTGCCTAAATTACAGAACTTTATTTAAATTAAAAAACCTGTTGACTTGGAAGTGTATTGTTAGGTTAATGTAGATAACTCATAAATGGAAGCCTCAATCAATTATAATAATAGAAAGGACTATTTGCCATTGTCGTCTTCACAGTCCCCCCCAGGGTGCTAAGCACTTGTCATACATCATCTCTTTAAATTCTCAACACCACGTGGCGAATGGAATTTTACGTTTCTGCTGTGTAGCAGAGGAACACCAGGCTGAGGGAACGACATGACTTTCCCCACATCATGAAGTTCGTTAATAGAAGGGTCAGCATTTGAACCCAGGTTTGTCCTACTGCAGAGTCCACTGTCAATATTCTTCTTACAAACATTGTCCATGTAGGTGGACACCTACCTCTTTCTTCTCTACATTTTAGGTTATGTTGGCAAAGCATTGCAAGGGGTTACGTTGCCAGTGTGACTGCGGGACTTCATCTGTCCCCCTGTGGAGATCCCATATTCCTCTCCTACTTCGATAACTCCAGGTCCACCACAGATGTGGTGACTCTTAGATACGGAGTGCCCTTACCATTTACCATCCAAAGCTGGGCACTTGAGAAGGTGAAAGAGGATGCTCGCAGTATTTTTACCTCAAAAGGAGGCACAAAGCAGGATTTTCCAGAGCATATGAGGTACGTGGTTACTCCACACAAAGTGGTTTGCAGGGAGGGTGTGACGTATGAGAATTCCAGAACTGCAGGAAGGAGTGTTATGGGTGAAATAGACCTCACTGGGCTACTGCTACTGAAAGGGAGAGGAAGACAGAGAAATTCTGGCTTAGATCAGTATTTCTGAATTTCTCTCAAGCGTGTGCCTCTGTTGCTGAAACAAATAGGTCTTCCTTTAAAGTTATTTAAATTGCTAACTAAAGTAAACATTGGATTCAAACACTCAAAATTCAGTCAGAGTTCTGGTTTATCTTCAAGCTGCTCAATGTCAGCCCACCCGTTTGGTCACTCTTTCTCGAGGTGCTGCCTCACCTGCCCTGCCTCTGGTCTGGCATTATGCAGAGCAGTCTCGTGGGATGTTCGCCCGCTGTGGACTGCTCACAGGAACAGGCCATGTCACCAAGTGTAGGGCTGCTGTTTGGTTCCCATCACCACCACTGACCAATATTCACCCAGAGGAGGGTGGAGTCGGTCGAGTACATTAGCCACAAAAGTCTGAAGTAGCTCTTCTATGTGGTAAAAGTCTAAAGCTAGTGCTAAAAATTCAAAAACTGCCTGTTAACTACACAGTGGAAGCAACCGTTTTGTTCCCTAACTAATGCTATTTAAGAATTTGTCATGTTGAAGGTATTTTCTTTAGTAAAGATGATAGTGATTACTAACCGAGGGTTATGTAGGTTAGTGAGAAATAATGTAACCCTTCTTTCAACATTTCCGGTCTGATTCTTCCAAACAAAGTGGAGAATTATTAGTTACGAAGCCACAGTGCATTTCATAGCAGGCATGGTGCTTTAGATGAATTATCACTTTTATTGCCACATCAACATTACGATGTAGGCACTATTGTTGCCCCCATTTCCGAGATTAGGATATAGAGGCACAGGGAGGTGGTACAGCTAGCAAGTGGCAAAGCTGCCATATGAGCCAAGGCTCCAAGATTATTGTAACTAAGTACAGTTACAGCTTTTCAGAAGGCTAGAGGGATAGTATTGTTAATTCTTCAAGAAATATAAGATTACTCCTGCCTCAATCAGTAGATAGATACCCCTAAATACATTTCAAGATAATTTAGTTGGACATTAATATTGAATACAGTTCAGTTTTAAATAAAAATGGGATTAAGATTTATCATATAACTTTAATATACTTGAATTCAATAGTGTTGTAGTTTTAAAATTGGAAGACAGATGCAAGGACAAATATAGAAACATGAAGGACCAATGAACTACTCTTAGCACTGTCAAATAACGTTGGCAGCTGTTGTTAGTGTCAGAACTTAAATAACCATTGCTTTGTTAAAAAATAAATCCACAACATACGGATTTCAACATGTTGTACATTTATTGTTTGTACCTCTTAGGGAAAGACACTACAGTTGAAAAAATAAGACATTTTCCAGGGTATGAAAAATCATCCTTGTCAGCAGGCAGGCAATCATAGTGTTATCAACACATCTGTTCTCAAAAGTATCTGATGCTGTTCATTTAGATAACCTGAACACTGAAACCAGTGTCTTCCTGATGGGACGAAGGCATTGTATTGGGTCATATCAGGCATGCAGTGTTTCAGCAAGTTTGCCTCCCAGGATAAGGGTGCATGGGGCTGAGTGAGTGTAGAAGCTAATAGAGAATAGGTTAAAAAGGAGAATGAAATCAAAGTAGTAACATCTCTGTGGTCTATAGAGAAGAGATAAAAGGTAAAAGAAACAATAAAAACAGATGAACATGGTTGCCTTCGGGAAGCAAAAAAGGGGAGGATCGGGGACTGCTCTTTTTCAAAACAAGTCTTTGAAAATTGTTTGCTTTTTAAACTATGTGCTTGTGTCATTTTAATGAAATTCGGTTTTCCAAAGACATTTGGAAAACGGAATAGGCAGATACTTTGTTCTCATGTAGTTTGGGAATGTGTAACTTTCAGGTTGACGAGTCCTTTTACACATGAAATAAATTGTTCCGATTTCACTTTAACTCATCAGCCCTTGGGCCCCCCAAGGTGTTTCTGTTGGGCTGCACGTGTTAGTGAAATCATCCTTTTGTAACAACGATGAAGCTGTATTTGTATAACTGTTTCCTATGGGAACACTGACAAGAGACTCAGATAAAAAGATGGTCTTCCTTCTGAAGAACCATGAGGATTTCATAGCTTCCCCGGCACATGCAGAGGAAAATATGAAATGCAGAAAGTAAAAGGTTCTTAAACCCCAGAATAGAAGACATAGTTTCAGTTGCTGCAACCTGAAACTAATTGCTTTTATTGGGCCATTAATGTTTCATGATTTGGGGATATATTTGTATACTGTACAACTGTTGGACTGTTTTATTGCAATGATGACGCCTCGAAGGATTTTCAAAAGCAACAAATGTATTTTGGAATGGTTATAGTCTTGGGGCTGCTATGTGTACATTATTGAACAGCTTCCTAATATACAACGGGATGGTATCCATGTTTTATTGTATAATAATTCTTTAAAAGAGTCATAGTAAAGCTTTGAGGGAGGGGGAAAAGTGAAAAAAGCGTTGACAGTCTATAAATAGAGAGTGGATAGTGAGTGACCTTCAGGCAAACAGCAGCTCTTATTCATCTTTGCACCCCCTTGTCCAGCGTAGTTTCTTATATCCATTTATGAGACAAATATAGAGTACCTGTTATGCACCAGGTTCTAGAGCTTCGTCAGTGAACAAAACCAACAGAAAGCCTTGCCTTCATGAAGCTTACATCCCAGTTAGGTGTGGGGTAAGGACAGAGACAGAGGCCAAACAGATGATTATGTAAAAACATAGTAGTCTGTCACATGGGGATGGGCTCTATGAAGATACACAACTCAGGAACAAGAGATGAGGCTGGGCAGAGGGAGGGCAGGAGATGCGATTTTAAATAGGGTGGACACACAGTAGGAACATTACAATGCTTATTCAGGTCATTTCTTGGCAAAACCAATCTGTCCAACTCTCTGGGAACTTGAGACTATTTATCTGGTTTAGTAGTGAGACCATCCTGTTGGGTATTCAAGCACACCATCGGGGTTGAATACAGGAACCTGCAAAACAACAAGGTTGCTTGACTAGCACACCCCCAGTGTGCGCAGAGGGATGGTGTAAAGGAGTGTCAGATCTAGATGCTGGCTTCCCAGGCCTCACAGTCTTGTTGGTCCTTAGCAAGGCCACCCAGCGCTCTGCAGAGTACAAAGGATTCCCTGTAATAATGGGAGGCTGTTTGCTTGTTTTTAAAACTCGCTTGATACCCCGGAATGTACAAAGCGCAGGCTTTGAGAAAGAAAGAAAACCGTACAACTTAACCTTTGATCCCAGCGAGATCAAGCTGTTCTTCATTTGGCCTCCTGCTTCCAGTACCTGGGTGCCTGGGGTTTCTTTGAAATAATATTATTTCTACATGTCTCTGATACCTATCTCCAAGAAAGGGCTGGAGAACCTCAAAGGTAAGCTGTTCAATCGCTTACACAGATACTGGATTTCTATACCCCTTCTCCTGTGGAACCTGATTTGGGAAAGTCAGTATTTGTTTTTGATTTTCAGGGAAGTTAAACAAAAAGGCAACTGAAGGGATCCCTCCCCACAGGGCAGGCCTCACAGGGAGGTCAATAAATTCTTTCCTGTTACCCTCACACCTGTAGGCTTCCTCTTAGCATCCTGCAAGCCAGGGTAGTCTTTTATTCTTGTTTTTATCCACATCTGCAAAATCCACGAGGACGCCTGCAGATTATTCTGGGTTATGTGCAGATATGCCTCTCTCTCTCTCTCTCTCTCTCT